>JARJLG010000246.1:0-134221 GCA_029448575.1 Mycena maculata | reverse complement strand
GACCAGACCGGTGGGGAGAACGCGTTCTAGCTGCTCCTTCTGCCGTTTGGGAAGCAAGCGAGAGAGGAGTTCGAGGCTGTGGAAAAACGCGGAGACCATTTCGGATGAGATGGCCCTGTTCATAACTTCGTCACAAGCGGCCTGCTAAAAAAAAAAAAAAATCGAATTACACGATATTAAAATTAAAACTCTAAACGCTGCTGAACGGGGCTTACCAACTCCGGGAGGGCATTAGTTATGTCTCCATAGAACCGGGAGACCTCGGATTCGGGTTTGCGGCGAGTAATAACACACTGTGTAAGACGGATAAGGGCAGCGCTTCTGAAACCCCGGAAGAACGAGTGTTCTTCTACGGAGAAGAAACGGAACGGCGCGTGCGTGCGCGGAGGCGTGTAAGCGTTGGCGTTTGGGAAACGGAAAGCCAGAGGCGCGTTCTGAAAAATAAAAATGAAATCTTTAAGCAAGGGGACTTGCAAAAGGGGAATAGTTAAAGAAGGATGCACCAGACTGGGGTCCAACCTCCCTTGAAGAGTTCGGAAGAACACAGACACTTGAAGGACTTGTTCCTCGGGCGCGAGTCTCTGGTAGGCCTTGCCAAGAGAACAGATAACCGCGGTGACTAAGGCGGAGGGTGGCGTCAGGTGGAAGCCACTGGCGAAGATATATGTTTCCTGTGAATACCAAAGCGTTCCAGAGACAAATTACGCGGAATTCAAAGGGACTTACGAAGGCAGGCTCGGCGAGAGTAAAAAGGCACCGAATATACTCGGTGTGGACGCGGGCAAGGCGCAAGGGGTCCTTGGCAAGCTCCACAAGACGGGCAACAGGGAGGCAGTCCAAGAAAAACAGGCCCACTTCCTCGTTCCCATAGAAAGGGAAGTCAGAGTCTTCAATGCTGTACACCGCGAATACTGGGGTGTACGGGATACCCGACAAGTGAGAAGGAAAGAGGCCTTCAGGATAGGCTGGGACTCCTCCCTGAAAGTTGAACTGCTCGGGGTGGTCGCCATGAAGGATATCATAGGCAGTGGCTGGTGCGTTAATGTTGGACATGACGGTGTTAAACAAGTGAAAAATTTTAGTTTGGACTTGTTGAACTCTGTATGTCAATATTGCGAACTGATCAGTTGACCCGGTTGGGAAAACGACTTCTGGTAAAGAGGAGTAAGCTTTGGAAAGCAGACCAAGTGGAAGGAAAGCGTTTCTGGTAAAACGGAATTACGCGTAAAAGTCGAGTAGTCAAAGAAGATTACTACCCTGATGGAGTATAAGGTCCGGGTTGATCGGATAAATAATAAATAAATCATGATTAACAGAAACTCGGCCCATAAACACCAAAGGGAGCTCAGACGGATAAATTGGGTTCGCCAAAATAGAATCACGAGCAGAAGGGGTTGACATGAAGTGTCAATCAAAAAGATCTGCGTCCGCTGATTTCATCGGCTATCGGCTAGTGGAGTAACCGGGGAAAATTTAATGGAGCCTAAACAGGCACTGGGAATGGTCAGAAAAAGAGTTGGTTGACTGGGGACAGTCAACATTTATAAAAAGGGGAGATGATAAGCATGCAAAATAGCCAAGCCTGAAATTTACCAATTTCTGCGTCCTTGTTCCACTTACTAAAGTGGAACCAGAACTTATCTATATCTTGCCCATAAAGAGCCATAGAGAGGTCCGATCTGTTGGCTAAAGGCACTACGCCTCTAGTTACATAGTAAAGACTTGTCAGGTCACCGATCCCACGAGGGTCAACGGCCTGGGGAGCTGCTGTGTATTTACGCGTAATTCAAAGTCCAACCATTCGATCGAATTGGGACAGAGATAAAGTGTTATACCAAGGACATACACACACCATCCATTCTGACTACAAATTACACCTGAGAAAGTACACTACTGGAGTTGGGCATCAACGAACAAAGGAACCTTTGCTGAAGTGGAACACGGCCCGAACAGTCCGGCAGAAGCCGACGGATCAATCCACGGCATGTTTGATATTCAACGCTTAGACCGAGGTCTGGATTGGGTAGCGCAGTTGTTGCCTAGGGAAGATTGATCCACTAGCTCCATCATTCATGTGCTGGAGTAGTTTATCCGTTTTCCCGCACCACAAGTCATACTATATGACCATTTAACCGTGATTCTGCAGAGAGGGCTAGACACGGGTAAAATCCACATCATAATATGATGCCATCTCTGGGATTAGAATCAAATCAGAACATAGGTCTCGGAACAAAGTATCTATTTAACCGTTTATTTATCCATTTGTATTCATTGCGTGCTCATTGCTAATTATTCATGTACTATTTATATTTTATTAGTCCTGCATGTTGTGTCACTCGTTTGTATAAATACAGACAGGTTCAGAGAGGGAAGGCAGTGAATTCACCCCTTCTTGCTAGACGTATTCAGCTCTGCTGGTATTGTCGCTTGGGAAGCCTTGTATTTATTCGGAGTACCTCTTGGAACTTGTAAAGTTCTTTTAGTTATTTCGGTCAATATATTGTTGGTTGTTGGATCACATCTCGCGCTAGGATCTTAAGGAAACAGAACACGGAACAGACTCATAAGGGTTTCATAAGGGTTTCGCAAGGGTTTCATAAGGATTTAGGCAAACGGACTTGATAGAACAAGGAACAGAATCATAAGGGACCGAGAACACTGAAAGGATAACAACGTCTAAGGACTAATCCACCCACCCCACGAGATAAAACACCTCTTGGCACCTTCTAGACCTCATCTGAGTCACTAGATCGGCTAATTGAATCAAATCAGTATTTACGCGTAAATAGCTATTACTTATATCTAGCACAACCAGAGACCTAATACTTGGTCTGATCCCCGTACTCGCACCGTTTATTGTTTGGATTTGTGTTCAGTGTTGGTTTTGTGTTATTAGTGCTCTAAAGCGCTGATTTACATTTTACTACATTTCACGCTTGTTCAGATAGTCAGCGTTTCATTGTCGTGCCTTACAGTGACTTGACTTGACTTGAGTGTATTCATGGCGACATACCAACAATGGCAAAGAACAATGGCGCATCGCGTCGCCGAATGAGGATGTGCGGACCATCAGTACGTTGATCCGGCTGATAGGCGGTGCTTCCCAAATAGGCAAGGTTGTGAGTGGGCCGTGTTTCCTAGAAACTTGTCCATTAGATTATAGTAAAGCCCTCCAGGCAGGTGACCTGGATCCTCCGGGTTCCGGTCTGTCCCGAACAGCATCCAAAATTTGCCAGAATAGATTTCATGTCATGGCCTTGTCTTTAGGTCTTTACCAGGTCTGATTTTTTCCTGCAAGAAGGGACAGTCCCCTCCGGACGCACTGTAGTTCTCAGCTCTTTGAATCAATGGTTGAATTTTCTTTTAGAAGATGAGTGCCCTCTGGGCACACTGTAGTTGTTGTTATCATCTCAAGTCTTTGAGTCAATGGTTGGATGCAAGAAGCGGCCGGCACCCTCCAGGTGCACTCAGTATTTATTCAGGGCAACAAGTGGTCCTATGGTCAGCAGAAGAGGCAAACAATGTCTACCAGGGCAATGACTGGCCCTGTGGCCACTGGCTGGCAAGGGAGATGAACAGTGTCTGGCATGGGGCTCGGGGATTTCTGCAATGGTGACACGGTGGGTGGTCATGAGTGAATGGAGGGAGAGTGAGAGGTGATGGGGGAAAAAGGGTGAGCAGGCACTTGACGACTGTCTCTAAACATGTAGGGCTTATAAAGACAAAGTTAAATATTAGAATAAGCGGCTCTGGGTGCAGTCAGGTAATGTGGCGGTTCTGTAATCCTAATTGAGTGGTCGGAGACTCAGACAGACAATTAGTACTAATTAGTGTTTGTAGACCTGGATGCCTCCATATCCAGGAATTTCAGATACTGTAGAACAACTTCAGAGAACAAAAAAATCGCAACGGAAGATGTATTAGACCATAGTACACGTAAGGCCAACAGGTGCACCTCGATCTAGTACTCTGTTTGGGAAGAGAGTCGGGAGTTGAGGAAGAGGCGGATGAGCCACTCGTCGACTGCGCTGGCCCAGAAACGGCCGGTACCGGATCAGGGCATACTTCCTCTTCTTCTTCGTGGAAAAGGAGGTGTAGTCTTGCAGAGGGAGCCCAGAGTATTGGTCCGCAGAGGGAAGCTCTTCAAATGTGCACACGACACAGAGACATGAGAGGGTGGAAAGAAAGATACTGTAGATGCGATGTGGGCGATTCATCAGATCTGTTTCAAGTGTAGGGTTAGGGTGTGGGAATAAAGTCGATGATCGAGGTCGGACGGACAATTAGCGCCGGATCCAGGAATTCCGATTTTTACCGATGCTCTCGGCGGAAAAACAACGATTACTGAGCATCGGGCCGATGCGCCGGCGGCGCCGCCCAGCCGGCATCAGTGTTGCCGGAAAAAGCAGACAAATAATGCTTCGGCCACGACGCGGATTGGTGGCACTGGCAGCATTAATGCTTTCTGCGTCTCGGATGCAGATCTGAGATCGAAAAATCAATGAACGCGATCGGATCAAGTTCGAGTTCAATTCAATCCCACTCGTATTCACATGAACATTCCGTTACCGATGATAGTAAGTATACAATGTCAAAAAAAAATGTCGTGTCTAGTATGGCGAAACTAGTACGTGATCGTAATCACCGCGCTGGTCGATCCCTCCACATTTATCGTGGTCGTTATGCCGTCAGCAGGGTCGCTCGCCGTGCTCCAGGTGATGCTCGGGAACTCTCCGGAGGACAGCTCGAGGTTGGTATTGGAGAACACGGTCGAGCCGGAGGGGTAGGTGCTCGCCTGAGTCACGCCGTACGCCTCGAGAGTGATCGTGGCCCATGCTAGCTCTTCCCCGCCATCGACAATCAGAGCGGTCCCAGCGACGTTCGTGAACTGGCTCTCGTAGTTGTATGTGGAACCGCTGGTCCCCACGAGTTGGACGATTCCGTCGAGGGCCTGGCCGACGCTGACTTCGACTGGGGTGGTGAAGAACGTCTGGTCCCCTGCACAAAAATGAGCGGACGAGATCTAATGGTGAAACATTCTACCCACCATAGAGGTACCAGGTCGCCACCGCCCAGTACTCGCCTCCACCAGCCGCCGAGCCCCCATACTAGCACCTCGTTAATTACATAGAGTCAACCCGAGGTACGAGAAAAACATGCCTGCAAAACGGGCTGCATAATCGCGTCAAACGTAGCTGGCTCAATCGAGTTGAACAGGAAGATCGTCTGGCCGACCCAGGTCGCCGGCACGGGCGGGACGGACCAAGTCGTCTTGAAGGAGCCGATCGCCGCCCCGCTGTTCAGCCACGACGCGTAGGCGACCCAGCCCGTCTCCTCGGGCGTGACCGCCCCGGTGGTCTTGGTCGCGCGCGGCGACGGAGTAGCGACGTGCACCACGTTGCCCGCAGCATCGATAACGTGAATGTCCGCGCCGACGTGCGCGATACGGCCGCCCACGGGAACCTGCGTGATGTTCGCATTGGGGCGATATCCCCCGGGAGTAAGAACCGTGTCGGCGACAGGGGCTGCGAGGGTGAACGGCAGGAGCAGTGCGCCCACGAGGGCACCGAAGCCGAGGGTGATGGTGGAAGCGCGCATCGTCGACACCTGATAATAAGTACGTTAGAGTGAGGATAAATGGAAGGAATATGCAAGGAAGGAAGGGCGCACTGAAGCTGCTGAATTGCAGAGTCAAGGTACCGTTGGAACCCTGGACTCTGCTCGATATGCAACATCGCCCTTTTATACGAAAGCCCTGTATCGCTTGTTGGTAGTAGTATCTACCCATGACCGAGCACTCACATGTGTCAGATGAGATGGATGGAAGTTCGGACCTCTCCCGTGAGCCTCAGGAGTGCGATACGAGGATCATGAGAGCTTCTATGACGTTCTCCCCGGCGGTAAGTAAAGGCTAATCCGTACTAGTGCGAGGTGTCCGCTTCTTACATGTTGAATTCTGGCCTGTTCCCGAGCCCGGCGGGGTCAATATGTCTCCAGGCTCCGCGCACCAAGGCCCCGGCCCCGACACATGCGGGCGTAACAAGATACCTCGCACCCGCTGAGGAGTTCGCATCAGAAAGAAGGCTCGGATCTCATGACAAATTTCCTTGTCTTATGCAATAATAATGATAATATATAGCCAGCCTGTTCCAGCCTGGGGCTTCAACAGTATGTATATATCCTAGGTAGGTAGGCAGGTGGCATTACACGGCTTGGTCCCACTCAGGAACGCCGGTTTCTAGGGAGTACCCCGATAAAGAGACCTCCAGGCTAACACTGGGGTAGCCCAGGAGCGCTCGTGTCGCACAGTTGGCACAGTTACGAACGCGAAATGATTATGTATGATATCGGGACAGTATCAGCGCATGATCAGGTGAATGTTCGTTCGTATGGGCCTTGAAGGAATATGACGAAATGCTGACGAGATTCAAGTCGGAAACCGAAAATATCGACCGGTGCTGATCCTTGGTGCTGATAGCAGCGTTCTTGCGATGTTCAGATGTTCAAGTTGTACGGAGTCGGAAGTACCGGGATATGTCTCAGAAACAAATCGCTGTTTTCCACATTCGGGAGGGATCCGTGCATTCGGGCCGAGCCTTTGAGACTAGGATTGGACAAGAGAGAAAAGTCAGAACGCGATCTCTTCCGGTTTGCTCCGAGAATCACACGTGGCCCCTTTGATCCCGAACATGTCGGCCCGGGGCTTCCGAGTCAGAGTCTTGACCTGTTCTCACGACGACGACATTAACGATGAACCGGTGAGCTGCTCCATAGCTCCTTATCCGTACCGGTCCTAAAAACAACGGATTAAGGGGACCTATCATTCTTGTACGTGCCAGATCAGTATGACTGCCAAATAGTGCAGTCCAAATATGATATTAATACGCAAATCACCGTATCATATTATATGAATATCATATTATGCCTTCGGGGGGTCGTATCATATCTGTATCTATTATCAGCGTACCATATTATGCTGTATTACCCTGTATTATAATATATTTTAATATATTTTAATACGGCTTTCCAACCACTATTTGATGAGTTTTAGGGCAAAACTCCAGCTCAATCAGTGTCCTTCGCCTCAGTAAGCACCCCTTTGGTTAATCTGGATGTGGATAAAGTGAGAACTTTGAAGTTGAACTGCTCGCCACCAATTTGTTGGCATCACTGGACTTGCCCCTATTCCGGATCAGACCGGAACGATGTAGTTGTGGTCCAATATAGTGAGTATTCAGTATGACATGGATTAGGCCTCTTCGAGGCGGATGCTGAACCTTTAGGTGGATATGAAATGGCTCTGCACTCTAATGGTTGACTACCAAGATGGTGTTCATTGACATTAATTATATGGTGTAGCGAAAATATGCAGAAAATAATGAGTAAAACACAACACAATGAAACCCGAAACATCAAACAATACAATACACAAGATATAAAGTTCAGGTGAAGGCAAGTGGCATACGTGTGGACCATTTTTTGACCACCTTTATGTAAGTGTCAGATAGACTCCATATTAAAGCCAATGAATTGGTTCAATAACGGTAAGTATGGGTTGAATCGACTTCAACATTCCAGCAGCCCCGCCCACACTGTACAAAAATTCAAGGTGTCAGGGCAGAAATGAGACCATGTTCAAATTCAAAGCATATCCCCACTCTGGATAATTTTTTGAATAGTTTACCTAGCCTCTTGCTGCTGCATCTGCATCACAGGTCATAATTTCCCTTGGCATTGTAGTCTAGTGGACTATTATAACCTTTAACAAATTATAGAATCCCTGGTTGGAAGGCTGCCGGATTGAACCCCAGTTGAGGATGAATCATTACTGGGAGAGGCACCAGCTTGAGGAGGGACCTGACCTCGTGCGATACTCAGATAACAAATTGACGGGGGAATAGAAAAATCCTGTAAGGAATTCTATATTTTGTTGGTTGTAATAACCACTAGACTACTTGCATGTTATTACTTACAACCTCCAACAGGCATCATGTATTCATTTGTGCCTTAAAACCTGGCACTAATGAAGCCCATTTGCCACTACAACACCCTGGCACGTGTATTTACACGTCTCAATATTCTCAGCAGGTGATGTTGTGAGTAAATTCTCACGTCAACCCGAACATCAAGCAGAAATGACTAATGGCCGATATTGAACTTAACAGATTTTTTGTGCCTCCCGTTGGTGAAACAGGCTAGAATTCAGGAATTAGAAGGAAGAAGGTTGTAAAAATCAACTCGCATTTTGATTGCTTATTATTTCTCATCAACTCTATGCTACCGATGTTTTTGTGTGATGACCAAATCTGCATGACACACAGATCAAAAACTGATACGCAAACTCGATGTTCCCCTGGGTAGCCAAACCTAAAGGTTCAGCAATCAGAGAGGTCAGGTAATAGAAAGGTGTGTGAGAGGTATGATTTTGATGTGCCTAGGGTAGTTTTTGTACCGTCCATGATACAAATATGACATGGATTAGGCCTCTTCGAGGCGGATGCTGAACCTTTAGGTGGATATGAAATGGCTCTGCACTCTAATGGTTGACTGCCAAGATGGTGTTGATCAACATTAATTATACGGTGTAGCGAAAGTATGCAGAAAATAATGAGTAGAACACAACACAATGAAACCCGAAACATCAAACAATACAATACACAAGATATAAAGTTCAGGTGAAAGCAAGTGGCATATGTGTGGACCATTTGTCGAGGTTAGTCCCCGCCTTTATGTAAGTGTCAGATAGACTCCATAATAAAGGTAACATATTGGTTCAATAAAGGTAAGTATGGGTTGAATTGACTTCAACATTTCAGCAGCCCCGCCGACACTGCACAAAAATTCAAAGCAAATACCAAGGTGTCAGGGCAGAAATGTTCAAATTAAAAGCATATATTGTAAAACCCCACTCTGGATAATTTTTTGAATAGTTTACCTAGCCTCTTGCTGCTGCATCTGCATCACAGGTCATAATTTCCCTTGGCATTGTAGTCTAGTGACTATTACAACCTCTAACAAATTAAAGAATCCCTGGTTGGAAGGCCACCAGATTGAACCCCAGTTGAGGATGAATTGTTACTGGGAGAGGCACCAGCTTGAGGAGGGACCTGACCTCGTGTGATGCTCGACTGCTTGCATGTTACTACTTACAACCTCCAACAGGCATCATGTATTCATTTGTGCCTTAAAACCTGGCACTAATGAAGCCCATTTGCCACTACAACACCCTGGCGCATGTATTTACACGTCTCAATATAATTCTCACGTCAACCTGAGCAGAAATGACTAATGGCTGAAATTGAACTTGACAGATTTTTTGCGCCTCTCGTTAGTGAAACAGGCTAGAATTCAGGAATTAGAAGGCAAAAAGGTTGTAAAAATCAACTCGCACTTTGATTGCTTATTATTTCTCATCAACTCTGTGCTACCGATGTTTTTGATGACCAAATCTGCATGACACACAGATCAAAAACTGATACGCAAACTCGATGTTCCCCTGGGTAGCCAAACCTAAAGGTTCAGCAATAATACACTAATACGGGGACCAGCATATCATATTATATCCATATCATATCATATTATATTTCTCTTGTATTAATATTATCAGGTCTGTCCCAGGCCATATCATATCCGTAGTATCATGAATTTATTAATATTGTATTATCTCGTATCATATTATTGGACAGCACTACTGCCAAAGTTCGCCGTCTTTCGCCGTCTGATTCTTCTGCAGACAATCGATGAGGCAGAGGTGAGTATTCGAGATTGCTTTTCACGTGGCTTTCTGACGCAAATTGCCTAGTATCTCCTTGACCAGATGGTGAGTATTCCTGACCCATCCTTGCAAACCCTAATCCTTCCCCAGCCTCCCCCTGATGCCAAGGACGACGAGCTCGTGAAGAAGCTGAGACAACGCCTCAGGGATCTGCTCGCAGGTCTCCGAGCTGGCGCAGAAGGGAGCTCCACTCTCAAAACCTCTTCCTAGAATAAATCTCACTCGATGCTCGGGTCCCAATATTATCTAGACATCCATCGGGGGAACTCTACACACATTCCTCCGCCTTTGTTTGTTTCCTCTTCTGGCACACGCATGCGTTGTCGCAATCTACGTCAACTCGGAGTACACGTCCCAGTAGACGAATTTCTCGTACGTCCGAGAAAGGAACGCCGGCTGAACACGGTTACAGTCTATCGAGGACAAAAGTCGTCTCGCCGAACCGTACCCTCTCGTTGCCCTTATTCCCACATCCGCCTCGGGGACCTTCTCTATTTCGAATGCGCAACATATCTGGGTCGTTGGCTACAATGATACCAGTAGACCAAGCTTCTCCTCCTGCGCAAACTTCGCCCTCAGATTGTCGCTGGCCTGGAAATGCAGGCCTTATTCATAGGCGACGAAGAGAGAGTGGTATTACTGCAGCGGCACGTATCGCAATGCTTTGCAAATTACACATGGTCGGATGATGCTACCCGGCTTCTTCAGAATCCTCTTACCAACCATGAACGTTCGAAGGGCGAGCTCGTCCATGGAGGCGCCTCGTCGGTTTGGGGCTTGAAGGCTCCGCGGGATGAGGAGACCTATCATTCTTGCTCCAAGAGTCCGCCGCGTCACCGATCCTTCTGCCGATAATCGAAAGGCGGAGGTGACTGCTGAAATGGAGCTCCACTCCCAAAGCATGTTCGTAGAATCTGACCATACACCGCGAGCTGTACTGATTCTCGGAGCCTCACCTCAGGCAATCCGCTTTCGATTGGGAGCTATACCACACCTTGTTCCCTGCTGCTCGTTATTTCCGTTTTTTTTTGCAGTCGGGGTCAACGGCGTTCGCATTGCTGTGAAGCCAAGGAAACTGAGTTATTTTGTCATCTTTGGATTCCTTGCCAAGCACGCAACATACCCAGGCCGCTGGCATTGCTGGGCCTGGAAATTTAGGTAGTAATCATACCCTCCAAATGTGTCTCTTTTACTCATCAGGCGACAACTCGGTGCTACTCCCTGGCAGCGGGAAGGGATGGGATCATAGTCAAGACAAACCTTTATATCTGACGACCCTCGAGGCATACTCCACTGGGCACTCCGCTGTCTTCTCTATGTTCTCGATCCGAAAAACAGCAAGCATCGAGACAACGGCGATGAACAGTGCACGCCGAGATGCGCACTGTCGTGGTTTCGTAGTTCACTGGTGGGGACACCTGGGCTGGCCGCTGGCCCGCACTGGCTCACACAGATGAGCGTAGCAGGTGGGATCCTATTCTTTTGGCGCTGTAGGCACGTATTCATGTTAGAAGTATAAGGGAATATGGATGAGATCGCTAGTGGCGACTCGGCTCAGACACAGACACAGAGTGGCTCGGACACAGATGGAAGTAAGACGCAAGCAAACGACAGATTGATTGATGCCGTAGCACGCGGAAACAAACAAGTATTCTAACACTCCCACCTGATGAGGCGTGCAAGGCAAGAAAAAAAATAAACAAAACAACCAACAACTCCCACCCAAACCAAAGTCCATCAAATGCGAATGGGGACTTCAATACCGTTGGAGTAAACCGGCCGTGCGTACTCGTCAGTGTCGAGGTTGTAGTCACCAAAAATGTGAACTTCGTGAGCCTCTTCCATTGCCGTGTTTGCCCGTTCGCTGCGCGGACTGTTCATGACCCAATCCTTGATATGCTGAGGCATGTCGTGGATGCACCGCGCCGCAATATGACCAGATCGACCGCAACGATGACAGTGATTTTCGTTGGTGGGGTCGCACCAGTGATAACCCTTGTCATCGAAAGAATGGTCCTGGTGTGAGCCGCTGCCACCACCGGACCCGTGACCACCGCCACCATTGTACCTGTTTCCACCGCCGCTGCCGCCGTTGGCATTACCGTGGGCGCCGCTGCCATTACCAGAATACCCGTTTCCACCACCAGCACCGCCTTTCCTCCCACCCGAACCAAATCTCGGGCCGCTCGCAGCCATCGCAAGGACAGGTCCCTCATCCTCCTCCTTGACTGGAAGTTCAACAGTGGAGCCATTGAGGATACCAATCACATTGTCGAGCTTTTGTTCGTCCTTGTTGGAGGTGATGGTGGTACGAACAGTCGCCCAGGACGGATGGAGATTCATGAGAAGGATGTCGGTGGTCTCAATGTCGCCGGGATCGCATTTAAGACCCTTGAGAACCTTAGCGGCAGCCCTGACCTTGTTAATGTAGACATCGATGGGAAGGAAGGGGTCGTGCTCAGCACGGTAGAAATTGGTGCGCGCGGTAATACGACGCGAGCGAGTGGATTTTTCGAAGCGAGCCTTGAGTTTCCTCCAAGCTGCAAGACCAGATTTTTCGTCCTCGATGATGCCCTTGTAATCCGTGTGGACGTGGGAGTAGATCGTCCACACGAGTTCACCATCGAGAGCTTTGCCCTTGTCAGGAACGGTGGAGGTGGCCGTAGCGTCGGCAATGAAGGTAGCCCCACAACCACGGAAGAACATGGTCATGGTTTTCTCCCATTCGCCCCAGGTGGATTCGTCGAGGTCGGCGAGTTTCTTTAGACCGTCGAGAAGCGCTGATGAAATCGGCATGATGAAATGTCGGAAGAAGCCGGAAAGTGTGGGAATGATGTAGATGACGTGTCGAAAAAGAAGAGAGAGGAGAGAGTGCGAGGATTAGAGGCAGAGGGAAGCACTCGGGGCCCATAACCTGTTAGAAGTATAAGGGAATATGGATGAGATCGCTAGTGGCGACTCGGCTCAGACACAGACACAGAGTGGCTCGGACACAGATGGAAGTAAGACGCAAGCAAACGACAGATTGATTGATGCCGTAGCACGCGGAAACAAACAAGTATTCTAACAATTCACTACCTAAATAAATGATATAACCAAAATATAAATAAAACTGGGCTGGAACCGAAACCAGCGTGTGGTTGAGTTTGGGTTGAGTTTCCAGAGGTCGGCCATACGGCACTGCCCCACCGCCTCGCTTGCGCTGCGAAAGCAGCCGGCTCCTTCAAGACGAGATGCTGTGGCGGATTAAGTACCCGAGAGATGTTCCAGGCAATGCCCGAAGGATAACCGAGACACTGATGTAGACTCCGCAACATTCTCCATTCAGGTTGACTATGGCGGATTACTATTTTGCCCAATGGGTTCATATTTCAATTTTCCCTCCCGTCTCTGTAGCGTTTTAGCTCCGGTTCCTCGCGGGAACTTTTGGTATACTAGTCGTCTAGAGCTGTGTAAAAAATATAAGGGATACGTGAAGAGGAAGCATATTAGATTCGGTTGCCGGTCCATCAAAGTCAGAGCTTTTTCACGAAACGTCTGTGTTCTGAGCTCGCTCCTCAACCTGTACCTCCGGGAAATTTTGAGAGGTCAAATGTATCATATTCAACACTTTCTGCCTCCTCAGACCCTATTTTAAGGGCGAGGTCATCACGCTCTGGAGGAAAGTAGTGAAGTGTCGCGAAGAGTCACAGTGAATCAATTTGTCACGCTTTTGATTCCTTCGCTCCAGAACACGGCGACCCTGGCCCAAAAAAAAAAATCTGAAGAGATGGAAAGTGTTTTATTTAATGCAGTAGTCCCCTCATAATTTTTTGGAGGCCCAGGTTGAGGAGTATGGCAGTCCGTGTGCACTTTTAATAATCCTGCATAAATACATGTGTTTCCTGGTTATTTTCAATAATCCTGCACAAATGTGTGCATCTCCTGGATATTTTACATGGTGAAAATACATTTTCTTTTCTGAACATGGTCCTAGCTTTCACCTCAGCCCTGTAACTTTTTCACGGGTACTTTTGTTTCATTATGGCTCGGAGGTCATTCCCGTTTAGGAAAGGGAGTCAGTTTCAATTCTGTTGCCATTCCCAAGAGTCTTGGAGGAGTTCATGGGTGCCTAGTCGTTGACTTTTCACTGAAGAGATAGTACTGGCCTTGTTCCAGGCTCTCACTGGGATGGGCTTGGCCTCATCTGACAAGATAATGGTGTAATTTCACCAAATTTCACTCCATTGGGCTGATTAGGAGACGGAATGGGGCTAGTATTATCCCAACAACAGCTTCATGGATGTAGGATTGAAGCTCTGAACCCAATTTCTGACTTTGTTTGGTCTTGCTTGGTGATCTGGATCAACGCGACTGGTCATGTGATCTCTGATTCTATTGTCCCCGAAACATTGAAACAACCCCGAAAACTTTTTTGTTTTGACTCAAGCTCAAAAAATATCCAGGGTTGAGAGTCTTTTCCGGTAATGCTTCGTTGTTTCCCAAAACAGTGAAATATACCAGGAAACACGTGTATTTATGCAGGATTATTAAAGTGCACATGGACCGCCATAGAGGAGGGAGCTCAGAACACAGATGTTTCGTGAAAAAGCTCTGACTTTGATGGACCGGCAACCGAATCTAATATGCTTCCTCTCTACGTATCCCTTAAATTTTTTACAAAGCTGTAATACCAAAAGTTCCCGCGAAGAATTAGAGCTAAAATGCTACAGAGACAGGAGGGAAAATATGAACTCATTGTGCAAATATGACCTCATTGGGCAAAATAGTAAGTACAGTCAAGTACCCGAGAGATTGCCCGAGGGATGACTCTGAGTCAGACACTGATCTCCACAACATTCTCCATTCAGGTTGACTGTGACGGATCAAGTGCCCGAGAGATGTTCCAGACAATGCCTGATGTTGGAGGTGAAGTGGGGTTTTGCAGGTACTCAAGGGGCTACAGCCGTTTTCAAAAAGATAGAAGGGTTTCATAAATCGGTGACGCTCAATTTTTGCTTACCTCTGTTGACAGATGGGAGCCCCACAACGACATCATCCCTTCACTATCGCAGGCGAGCAGCTCTTGAAGAAACCTGGTTTTCCTCTGTTTTCCTTCTGGAACATATTGAAGGACTGTATTGTATTGCCTCACGCAGAAAACCAAATAAACCAAGGTTTAGACCAAGTCCGGACAAGAGGTGGGCGATCTCTGGATCACACACACAGATCAACACACGGGTTCAACCATCACTGTCCAAATTGGGATGCGCCTCTCAGCACTTATTGCCTCTATTTGACCTACCACAAGCCTACTCGTCCTCGTCACAGCGTGAGCTCGTGCATACTCGACCTCAGGGGGCATCAGCTGTGAAGCTACCCCCCAATCTAGCCTCCACTCACCCAGAATCTCTCGCCATGACATGTGTCCTCATGTAGCCTCATGTGTCGAGCACTTGAAAATAAATACTTCTCCTTGGATAATACTACTCTAAAAGATGTGAAACAAAATATCAACGACATTTATTCATATGTTGCGTGTCTGCACCCCATTTGAAAGAATGTCCCTGCCTCAGAGAGGTGACTCAGAGGTCAAAGTTGAAAGTTGGACACATAGAAACTGCCAAAGGAGAAACTATGTTCATTGCTACTAGGAGGACGTTGCCCACATCTCTGTTGACATTGCTATAGACAGTATTTATGGAATTTAAGCTGTCATCCTCGAAATGATTCACAGTGGGAACCCGGGGGTGTGGTAACTAGATTGGGGGTAGCTTCACAGCCGATACCCCCTGAGGTCGAGTATGCGCGAGCTCGTGTTGCGGCAAGGACAAGTAGGCTTGTGGTAGGTTGGACAGAGGCGATAAGTGCTGAGAGGCGCATCCCAATTTGGACAGTGATGGTTGAGCACGTGTGTTGATCTGTGTGTGCGATCCCCTTATTGGACAAAAATTTTTTGTCTCTGAACATGTTCATTTGCACGAGATCTTGCAAGATCTTGAAAGATCTTCCAAGATTTCAAAAGATGACCGAGATCTTCCAAGATCTTTCAAGAACAACCACTTGTTGGTGAGTGATTTGCATGACATCTTGCAAGATCTTGCACTTCTCAAGATCTTTCAAGATCTTTCAAGGTCTTTCAAGATCCTGTACCACATCCCTACTTCATGTGATTTTCTTTTTTTGTATCCATGCTTGCAATATCTTCCAAGAACTTGGACACACGAGGTGTATACAACAATCACCTCTCCTTGCAAGATCTTTCCATTTTGTGTCAAAAACTTTGGGATTTAATTTCGAGAGGTGCCGATCACGGCCATCAGACATATTAGGGGAGCTCAAAGTTGAAACGCGCAGGATGCATTTGCGCATTTTCGCCGGACGCATTTAGTCATGTGGCATTGGCAGTATCTCGGCGCGCAGCAAGCGCACAGCGCCTGTGACTGAGAGTCACGGAAGAAATTTTCGCTGCGTCAGACATTGCACTTCCGCTCGTTATACCCTCCCCACACCACACACATTCTTTAAGTCCCTGAAATCTACTACCTAATCAATAATTCGCTTCGATGCCCAAGGCGGTGCCGCTTCGCAGATCCCCGCGGAAGCACGACGAGAAGCCGAAGAAGAGCAAGCGGGAGAAGGAGCCGCCGCTTCCACAGATCAAGTGGGTGGCCGACGAGGGGAAGCTCATATGGGCCCTCATTACGGAGATGGAGAGGAAGGAGAACCAGCTTGTCCTCCTTGGGAAGGAAAAAAATGAGGGGCGTCCGAGTTAGTCCCATTTTCCGGCTATCTATGGATTACCAGTGGCAGAACACTTCAGGTGACAGTAAAATCACCGTATACAAGAGGATTGGTGGCGTAATCATGCCCGACCTCTCTTCCAAAGCCCCAAATGCTCTGGCAAAACGCATCAAAGCGAAGGCAGAAGAGTAAGTGCGTGTAATTTAATCATGTACATATGACTCACACTTTGCACTGTTGTAGTCTTGTTGGTACGTACAAGACCCTCGCCAAGGAGCTTCAGGTAACTGGCGGTGGCCTTCGAAATGAAGATGAAGGCAGCGGCGAGGATGTGCACAAATTCCTCGAATGCTACATCTCCCCCGAAGGCCCCGACCACGATACCACTGAGAAGGCGCAAAATCTCTGGGGTGCGCTATCAGAATTCTTCTTTTTTCACACTCTTTCAATAACCTTTTACCAGAGGACATCACGAAGCGATTTGCATACTTTCCCGTCCTCCACAAATTCCTCGGTGCTCGATCCAATATTGTCCCTCCTGTCCTTACGACTGGGGTTGGACCACAGGGGCGAAAGGTAGTTCATTTGCAGGCTCCCACCCATGATCCGGCTCTCGACCCGACACTTCAAACCCCTCTCCAAGACCGCAGTACCAGTCCTGACGATCCAGCAACCCCTATTGAGATCCTTTCCTCACCTCTGGTCCCGCGTACCAAACCGAATGTTGGCGGTGCTGCGAATAAGTCCACAGATCTTGCTTCGACTTTCAGTAGTGCAGTCAGCAAGGTACAGGCCGCGAATCCCCGTCACGGTAGAAAAAGTTTTGAAGATCAGCTTCTCGAGCTCCAGATGTACGATTTTCCTTTTCCTTGTTTGTAGCTTTAAACTCACTTTCACCCAGGAACATGGCCAGCGCTGCCAACAAACGCGAGAATGCGAAGTTGGAGCTCAATCGCAGTCGTCTTCGCCTTGACGAGATCAACCAGCTCATTTCTCTGCACAAAATCGGGGTACTCAACGATGATATTCTCCGGGAGAGGATTCGACTCATCAATGAGCGGTATGAACCTCCTTCCGAACAGTCTCCCTCCCCAGTCGCTGGACCAAGCACACTGCGCCACTCCAGGTCCCACTCCTCATCGTCGGATTACAGATCTGACTCTCCGTTCCCACACTCCGACCTGAACCTTGGTTCCCGTTAGGTGAATTTTCCTTGTCTTCATCTGTTCAGTAGCCACATTTTAATATGCCTAATCGCTTGTTCGTATTTAGTTATATCGCTGTTCTCGGTAGGCTAGGAGCTCGTCAATCAACCGCCGTTGTTTAGCCTCCCCCTCCGCTTCATCATCGCGTTCTGGATCATCCCGGCCACCACGATCTTCCTCCTCTTCTCTTCGAGTATGAATAAGCCCAAATTCTGCCCCAGATTTCTCTCCCTCAACATCTATAACCAGATTGTGAAGAATAATGGCAACGGTAATCCAGCGCATCACCTCGTAATGATCATCGTTGGAGTTGATGTTGACGCGGAGGCCACGAGGCTCTGAAATCAACCCTTGATCGCCCCCATGCAGTGCTTGGAACGAACACAAATGTGCGAAACTGCAGTGTTAAAAATTGCATTTGCGGGGAGGAGGGCAGCCGGACGCTTGTAAACAGGGATGACCCGGGAACTGAGGGTGTATGCAGAATCACCCCAGGCAAATTCTTCTCCTTGAAAAAGCCATTCGGGATGTTTGAATGCAGCAGTACCCTCAAATGCAGCAGAGTCATGAGCAGAGCCAGTGTGGCCAAGAGAGTAGTCAGCAATACGAAGAGATGAAGGGACATTTCCGATCTGGATGTCAGGAAGTTATTAAGAGGAGTTGATGAAAGACAGAGAGATGAACCTGGAGATTGAGGCCATAATTTGCCTTCCGAGTATAGTAGCCATGGCCATTCATGCCAGGCTTGGCGTAAAGAACCACGATTGTCCCATCATACATAATCCAACCTTCACGCCACAACCCTTTGAACCCCATGTGCTCATCCATCCACACCTTCTCAGCCTCTTTCTCCTCCACTGTCAGTGGCCGCACAAACATATCGTGAAGAGATTCGATAGCAGTGAAGATGCGGTCTGTGAAGTTTCTGATAGAACCTTCACTACAGCCAGAAACACGTGCAATATCTTCGAATGAGGCAGCATTTCCGTACCGCCCCAATTGATATAGTGTCACAGCCAACTGCTGAGCCACTGGGTCTGCTCGTTGTTCGAGTTGTTGGAGAAGACCTCGTGGTCTTTGATGAGTTCCAGAATGACATCGAAGACAAAGGGGGAGACACAGAGCATGTTGGTGAACCTGCCATGGTCGTCCGGGTTCCCAGCATAGACCCAGGCAAGGTGGAGATTCCCGGCCTTCGCAACATGCCCACGATTCCGAAGATAGCGAGTATTGTGAATCCCATTGAGTGCCTGGATATCCGCAGTGAGCTTCTCCAGTAGAGTGCGAAAATCGAGAGTTTCTGGGGGTGTAATGAGATCGCGCATGACCATGTGAGCTAAATAGGCCCGTGTAACTTTGGAATGATAGGTTTTCCGCGGCATTTGACTCAGATTTAGGCCTAGGGGGCCTCGGTGGGGAAGAGAAAGGGTATATGATGTGCCTGCGACTTTAAATCATGTCCATGCATTGTTTTATCGATGAAAATCATGAGATCTATCAGATTATAGGGGTACTTCCAAGAACGGCAATGGTCTCTCAGTCACAGGCGCCGTGCGCTTGCCGCGCGCCGAGATACTGCCGATGCCACATGACTAAATGCGTCCAGCGAAAATGCGCAAATGCGTCCGGCGCGTTTCAACTTTGAGCTCCCTATTTCCAAGTGCCATCATTTCCCAATAAACTCGGGTGTGGAATGCACCGTTCAGGCAGGTCACTAGAAAAATCTGAAGATACCATTTTCAGGATTTACAGCTATGTATCTTTGCTTTACATTTGAGTTCTCCCTCTGCCTTCATGAAATTTAAACTCCGCACTCACGGATCAATCAAACCGAATGATTTTTCCCCTCAAACATCTACATTGTTGAATGAACAGAAAAGCAACCCAGATATTAAAAGATCTTGATAGGCTAAGATATCTTTGAAAAAGCAGCTCATCAAGAGGCGTCCGATTCGCTAGCCGAGCACACCATCAACAACACGTGCTCAAAGGGCACCTTCCATATCAGGTTGTTGATGTCCCAAACATCTGCTCTCTCTATCACAAGCTGTGGCGTCCCACCCGGCCTGAGACACGTCCACTGGTTCCGGGACGCATATGGCTTGATAGGGAGCGGCAGACACGTCTGGCTGCTGCTGAACTCTTTGCAAACCACTTGGTGACCCGCGTAACAATGACATCGTGAACAACCACCAAACCACCAATTCTGGTGTATATAATGTCGATAATACGCCTTCGTCGCACATAAATGAACTTTGTACATCTCATTACCTCCGAAATGAGACGGTCGCCGGGTCGAGCTCTGGCAGCACACGCGTCAAAGGTCAGGAAGCCTGTTTATTAGTTATTACAATTCGAACACTTCCAGAAATATTCTCTTACATACTTATGCATACATAGATACCATGTGAATATTTTCATAATTTTCTGTGCAATGCGAAGCGCATACAATCCGAATGGAATGAGACGTCAGCGGCCCGATATGGAAGGTGCCCTTTAAGCACGTGCTGTTGATGGTGTGCTCGGCTAGCGAATCGGACGCCTCTTGCAGCTCATTATGTTGACTTCAACAAAGTTAAAGATCTTGTCCGAGATCTTGCAAGATCTCGAACACAACAAGAGGTTGCAAAAAATGATGTTTTCCGAGATCTTGTAAAATCTTGCAGAATCTTGCAAGATCTTGCAAGATCTCGAACAAACTTGCAATTTGCATGAGATCTCGCACTTTCTTGAGAGTTCTTGCAAGATCTCAGCAAAAAGCCCCCTTGCAATACAAAAACAGTGGTTTTGTCCAATAAGGTCCCTCAAACGATCCAGAGATCGCCCACCTCTTGAATCCGGAAGTTCGGCGTTCACAGCGCTGAAGATCAATCTGTCAACAGAGGTAAGCAAAAATCGAGCATCACCGATTTACGAAACCCCTCTATCTTTTCGAAAACGGCTGTAAGCTGTATGGTATCCGGTGTATGGCACGATGTATGTAGTACTGTACTATTTTGACCAAGTATTCGGCCTCTGTGACCAGTGACAATAAGTATTCGTTTGCCATCAATTCGGCAGCCACTGGGACCTGTGACCGCAATTATTGGTTGAATTGTTCAGCCCAGATTAATTCTATTGCCGGTCCTTCTGATGGGCAATTTTCATGATCTTTCGCTTGAATATGTGATTTCCAACCTAAATTTGACCCAAATTTCCGTGGAACAGACAACGATATTGAACGTGCTGGAAGAAAAAATAATTGATTTTTTTTTCCAAAATGGCCCAGTATTCGCCACCCCCGGTGACCTGTGACCCGTAAAAAAACCATCCGATTCGGTGGGCGCTGTGACCAGTGACTGAATACTTGGTTGAAATAGTACAGTACGGCCCCGGTTGTTTTTTAACAGGACCGCGCCGGAATATACCTACTTAGGGAAGCAGTTTCCCACTCCTGACGCCGGGCTGTTCACCCCAATTGTTTATACTGAGTTGTACCAGTCTGCATGCAGCAAAGTGCTTGCACTTAGATATGCTGCAGTAGCGGACTGGTTACAAGTTTAAACCGGGACCATGATTGATGGATATGTCACGGTCATTGGTTTTCTTAGGGCATTACACCGATGATGGGACGATGGGAATGCCCAGTACTAGCGTTGCTCTCCGTTTACGGCTCGCCAGAATTGCAACGAAGAGTATCGCCAGAGAAGTGATGGAGGGGGTTCAAGGGGTTGATTAAAGACATCAAGGTGCGAGAGGAACCTAGCTACGCTCAGTCTCCTCATGTCTGCATTGGACAGGTGCCTTCCATCCATTACGTACCTGACTCTGCCTGTGAGCTTTCCGTGTATCCAACATTCAAATATAAAATTTGGGTCATTTGTCATTTTCAAAATATTTGGTTGTAGGGGAGTCGTTGAATGTGAGGCCTTCAAATTTATCTGAGTCAAAGAGAGCCTTCAGGGTCCTTGTTTGATGGTTTCAATGCCAAGGTCTTTATTTCCTGTTTGCTCCTGCTTGTCTCGACGCGCCGCGCTAACAAGTCACGCGATGATGCAAGTTGATCATCACCACGCATGAGACCACTCTCGAGTCTCTCTCTCTGTCTTGGCCCGAGATAAACATCTGGCTTGGGCATCGTTTGACGTTGGTGGCTTGTGGCAACACTCGGCGCCCAGGCGAGTAGCCTTCCCGCTCGTTTGGCAAGCACATTGCGGCAGCGCGAATATGGCGCTGCCGAGCAGATTCTCTCTTGTCCCCGGCCAAGTCACTAACAACTGAGTTCGCCGTTATGAGCCAAGCCTATATGTGGGGTATAAATGACCAGACGCTCCCCGGTCCCATGCAGAAGAAACATGTCCGCCGACGTATCTGCTGTGTCCAACGAAACCTCCATCCTAGCCTCCCTCAACAACCTCCCACACATTGCGTTCGGTATCCTGATTGCCGGTACATTCGTCTTCGCGCTCGGGCTCCGTATTCTCCGTAACACCACTTTATCGAATGTGACGCGGAATCTCGACGCTGTTATGGCTAGCGCAGAGTGGATGTATTTTTCTTCTGCGGAGGCGGGATTATTTGATCAATGTGACGATAATATTGCCAAGGACTTGTCACAGTACGCCGTCTTTATTCGCGAGCGACCACCATTTGACGCCCAGATCGTGACTCAGATTACAAGTGATTGCGTCAGAGCTCAGGGAACAGAGCTTACGCGCCTCATTGTCTTGCTGGGACCATTTACAAGCATATTGCGGCGGGCTTCCCCTCAGAATCATACACTGCACCGGGGATGCAAAGATTCTGAAGACACGGATTGGGGTTCGTCGATTCATCTCTGCATGTATTTTCATTAAATTGAGGAGAACATTCAGATTGCACGAGAGGCTGGTCTGCGTAGTATCAAAAAAAGTGGACAAAACTGTATTCTGTGGACCGTCTGGAACCATGGGCATACGCCCACATAATTGCCACCTGCAAGCCTGGAACAATTCATTTCTATTTTTGACGCAAACTACTATTTTTCAAACTGATCTGTTCGTACTACTTACTTCTGGGCTGGGCTATTTTAATGGAAGGGACGACGGCCCTTAAACGGAAGACGACCCCTTAAAACAGGCAAGCTCCTCGCTAATAGACCTTCGGCGTGTGTCGGCGTGTCCTGTTTCGGACATTTCCATGATGCGATAGGCGAAGAAGCTTCTTTCGCCTGTGCCACTGGCAGCTCAAACCCTCCATTTTTCATTGCCTTCTCTGATTTGCGATGCACATCGCAGGAGGCGCATTCCGTCGCTCACAAGTGGGACCTGCATGCATCTGACCTCTCTGGATCGTCCCTCATGACTTGTCGGTGGGCTTGGAAGAAGAGGGGAAGTTACCGGATGCATCTCGGCGTGGGTCCAATCAATTATCCAGTTATACGGGTCGTAGACATAGCTGATATCATTGGACCATGCTGTGTACAGACCTTCGAGAAATAACGGCAGATGGCTGTGTAGGCGCTCCAATAAGCGCAAGACTTGCATGTAACACACGTGAGCCCAAAATGTTTCCCAAATATTGCGCTCAATTATGTTGACTCAGGTATCAGCCGGTGGGCCCGAACAGTATGGGTCAAAATAATTCTTCGTTCCCATAATGTGACAGTTACCCGTCACTGGATCTTACTACTGGATCTTATCAATTTCCATGTCGACTGTACGGCGTTCAGGGCCTCTTCAATGTCGGAGGGTGAGTGGTTGCCTAAGTATGTGCGGCCTTAGCTCTGTACTGACCGCCGGAAGATCTGCATCTGTTAGTGGTTATCTTTTTGCGATCACCATCATCGAAGTCGCCTCGGTTGCTTGATATCCCCGTTGTGGGTGCGGCGGTGTAACGCGTTCGACTGGCCTGATGGACCAGTCCTGTGGAGGCTATCCTTCGGCACGATACGGTCCATTTAAATTCGGTTAAGTTAGTCCCGGCCTGTACGGAGCGAAACGATTCACGATCGTTCAGTTACCTCGTTTCTCGGTGCGTTGTTCTCGAACTTGTACAACGTCCCATGTCATTTTTTTTACGCGACATCCCTCGGCAACCCGTGGATGTTATTTTCCCTTGTTCCTTTCTGGGACAGCGACATTGCGACTGGTCTTCTGGGCGGCCGCCGCAAGTACGAGGAATCCTGGGGGAACAGTCATGGGCTGTGACATCAATGGGATCCTCGGTGTCGAGTCTACTGATGCTATTAGAAGGGTCCAAGGCGCCAACATCCGGCGACGAGACAATAAGCGGCGATGATTCTGTGGGTCCTGGATGCCCCAAGTGATAATGAAGCATCGCCATCAATTCCTTCTACGCTCGGTTCCAAAACCCGATAAATACCTTCTATGATCGGGTTTTCTTACTCTAACTTTCCCCCGTCCCCGTTTTTACTTTTCGTTCCACCTTCGAG
Source organism: Mycena maculata (assembly GCA_029448575.1). Lineage (NCBI taxonomy): Eukaryota > Fungi > Basidiomycota > Agaricomycetes > Agaricales > Mycenaceae > Mycena > Mycena maculata. The sequence goes on along the minus strand of JARJLG010000246.1, from coordinate 110,106 downwards.
AATGTTCCCACTGCCCGAATTCCAGCACGACGCGTCGCACGCCATCGATGTGGAGACCGCCCCGCGTGATCCACTTGAGATGCCTCTATTTCCACCATCCTCGCCAGGGCGGGGACGGGCTGGATACGCATCAATCGATCGTGTACACGCCCACACTAGAGCCTTCAGCCATTCACCACACCCAACCTACCCCGGGGAATTGGATAACCACTTCGTTCCTCGACACAACCACAGTCATTCTGACGTGCGCACCTTCCTTCATCCTCAATGGAGGCTTGAATGCTAAGCTTCTTCCACAGTTGGGATTCATCAACTCGCGGTCTTCCAATGGACCCATCGACCATTACCTGCCCTCACAGTCGACCGCGGCCATGGAAGACTTCTTTGACGCGTCCCTCATGGCCGCGCAGTATCTCGACCTGCCCACGCACTGCTCCCCCATGCATCAGAACGATTTCCCTCGCTCCTATCTGAGCGATTCATCCGCCTCCAGCCCGGAAGCGACTGACACCGCATCCAGCTCCAGCCCCCGCGCCGAAATTTTCAGTGCCCATTCCTCCCCCGGCCATCTAATGAGCGATGTAAGAGCCTTCACAGCGCTTTCGTCGAGATCCTAATTCGTTACATAGCTCCCCGACAAGGACACGCCTCGTTCATCCTCTGGTTTCGGCCGTCACCCCCCATCGCTGCATTATCTTGGGCCGTATGCACCTCCAAACCGCGTCGACACAAGATACCAAGACAGCCTGCTTCTTCCTCGACCCACATCTCATCACGAGCCGCCTGTACACCACCGCCAGGCCAATAACTGGGGATATAATGATGCACCGGGCTCGATGCCCTTCATTTCACAAAACAGCCGCTATACGATGTCGCGGCCGCCCTCCCCTTCAGCGTCTCACATTCTGAACACGTTCGGACAATACCCGGTCCCCGAAGATGTTCGCCGGTGGCCGCAGGCGTTTAAGATTAATCAAGTGAAGAAGGTCGGGAACAAGAAACAGATGATGGCGTGTTTGTTCTGCCGTGAACGCAAAATTGGATGCGCTCGTCCGCCTGAGGATGACCCGGATCAAACGTGCAAGTGCGTCTGTTTCATGCTTTCTCAAAAAACATCCATTAACTTATGATTCACAGTCAATGTGCGCGCCGGAAGAGAAAGTGCGAATATCCTACTGAATCCCGTCGGGGGCAACATACTCGCAACCGGCTCAACGCGAAGAAACTTATTGGTCTGGAGCCGAAGATCACGCCAGTCACCCCGCCTAAGCTGCCTACTGCCGAATAATTGTTGTGGGTATTGTCTGCCCCGTTGTACCTCGACCCGCATAGCCGCCGTATATACCTCTATTGTACTCGTCCCGCCTACTGTATTTTCCCCAATTGGACCTGAATGCTCAAGAGATGCCGTCACTTTCCCGTTTCCCCCATGCTTGAACGATACTTGTTCCCAGAATGGTAAAGCCGTAAAATGAGAACATCCGTGTTGTTCGAGCACCACGTGAGCCACGCGATAACAACACTCGGCATGGGTCAGGAACTTGCCGCCTTGAACCAGGGCGTAGACAAAAGTGGCCCACAATAAATGAATAAACTCGAGGTTCAGGGCCACAATTGCAATTTAGGTTTTTTGATGGTCCCCGCACCGTGTATCTGGGTGGGAACGATGGAGACGAGAAGCTATGCGACAATCATGGACATCAGTCGGGAATAAGGATGAAGCATCGCGCGATACCGACGGCGCATCTCGAGCATCATTCGTGTATATCCCTTCGGGGTCTCAGCCTTGGGATGCCGTAGACTCAGGGGCTGCTGCTATATTCAACCGTGTCTAGGTATGGGGCGGAGCCCATATCCACCACATGATGTAAAAGCGCCGAGAAACATCTTTCTTAAATGGCGCCCAAGGGGCCCTGGGAAATGGAAGCGTCGGGACGTTCGGAGTGGGCGGTGGTTTGGGGTACTAAACGAGGGTGCCTAGCCCTTTTCGGATAACAGCCTTGGGACGAAGCTAAGCATATGTTAGGTCGGTGCTTCGAATGGGCAGTCCTATGGTTTGCGAGACCTCGCCAGGAAAAGATAAATGCAATGGCGTCCAAAGGTAGAATTCAACAAGTAATCAGCCGGAGGAAAAATACGACCGGGGGAAAAAGGTGATGCGATCAGATAATAATGATGGCTCGGGGGGCCGGGGAACGTCGCAAAGGCCGTGATGGAGCAGGAAATGGCCTACGTTGCTTTGATATAAGTTGGAAAGGGAAACAGGTGTGCCCCCAAGCCAGAATGACATCGAAGCATGATAGGATCGTCCTTGGATCGTCTCGACTTACGCTGCTCTACCCTTCGACACATCACGCACGTACGATCTGTCGGATTTTCGAATGGGTCGCCTTGTAAAAGTTATCCTGCCCAACCGCGAAAACAAGGGACCAGTATCAGCAGTTCGTATGGCCGCGTAGAAATGATAGGTACCTTCCATTGTCCAAATACGCTGAGAAAGTGTGCCAGGCAGAGTGTGAAGCCGGCTCATTCAATAGGTGCTTTACTTCCATTTGGTCGCCACCAATCCCACTATAGATCGGCCAGGCTACATTTGTAGGGAGTAGCGCATCAGTCTCATCCCTGCTCCCTCCCCGATCAGCTGAACCTCGGCAGTCGTAAAATTGAAGCACTCCAGCATCTCCAATAAGCGGAGTCGGGATTCACCCACAAATAAGCGTGCGATCATGACTGCCAACAAGCGCATAGCCCTGCAGACCATTCATTCCCGTGGAGCACGATGCGTTGTCACATCTGGGCGCACCCACCGACGGTCTCTATAGTGGCCAGATTTTCTGGAGCTGATAGCTAGTACCGTTTAAGACGGGCGCGCGGTTGACGACAAGCGTGGGATGCTTCTGAGGGAACTCGCTAATCGGTTGCGCATCTCACGAGTCTAAGTGTACCTGGAATGCTGGAGACCGGCAGAAAGAGATTTCCCAGAATTATGCGTGTGATAGGTGGCACTACCAGCGCTAACAGGCACGGGAGTCGCTAGTGACGACGCACAGTTTCATTTGTTCAAGTACAACAGAAGGCCCAGACGGCGGATTTTTGATCGTTTGCATGCAGATTCCAGGTCTGTAAAGCCCTGGTGCCTGTGGCCAGACACTAGTGGAAGAGACGAGGGATACAGGGACCTGTGACGCCTTGTAAACCGATGTCATCCGAGGTCAGCGCGTCTTGGAGGAACATACTCTTCTGGTGATGAGGACCATGGAAACTGGACTGCAACCTGGACGCGACACCATGAATACTCTGGCTAGCGTTAGGGAGGAAAAGGAAAGAGTGGCCAACAAGGGCGACGAGCATTCCGAAGGCAGGGGATCGGCGTAATGGGCGAGGAACGAGCTAGTTTGATTACAGCGTCTGTCTTGAGAGACTAGGGATCGGCGGGAAAATTGTCAGGATTCGGAGACAAAGTCGTGGCCCGATATTGGGTGCGACTCTTGAAAAACATTCACCGAGGATTTGGTAGAGAGCGCGGGCAGATTTCTTTGGACCGGCAATTTGGTTTATCCAAAAATTTGATGAATAGTCTCCACGACCAAGGAAGCTGGCTCGGACTCTGACTGTAACTTGAAGCCGGATGATTCGCCCATTCATGCTGAAGTATTATTCGCTACGCAATCTTCTCCGCACACCGAAGCTTGAAGAATTCGTCGCCAATTCGAGGAGCTTCTTCCTCGAAAGTTACAGGTGGGGAAAAGAGAGAGATATTTGGTTCTGTTAGCTATTCTCGGCGCCGGCTTCCCGCCCCGCCATCAACGCCGCGTGGCGGTGTGAGTCTTTGCTTCGATCTTTCAAATTTGTTTTTGTTCTCTGTCGGTTCTCTGTCCTTTAAAGTCTACATCCGTCATAGATATCCAACTGGTTGGCTCCGAAACAGACAGCCACTCCGTCCGAAGATGGCCCGTTTATAGGCCTTCAGGGAGACGCTTTGTGCGAGAAGTTCTTTTGCCTTTGGTGGATCCTTTTCGGACGGCATAGACTCAAGACTGATCCAATGGGCTCTTTCATCTTGTTTCTCATCTTGATGAAGCTCTGGGAAAAGTGGATTCTTTCGGCCAAGTACGTATATCTTCATTCCATCATCTTTCCCATCTCTCGCTCGACGAAAAAGTGATATGACGCTACCGGGCATTTCGATGCAGGCTGAATCAACGTTCGATCTATGTGCGGTTCACCACTACATTTCAAAGGTGGAAAATACGGCGCAATGGATCAAGTGTGCCACAAGTACAGACTACACTTCGTGGAAACTGAATCTGCACCCCACAAGGGACGTCGAGGTGTCGGTACTTCACCTCCCCCTCCGCGCATGCCCAGAGCATCGAGTAGACTTCACGTTCCGGGCCCGCGCCCCCCAAGTCCCAAGACGCGCAAGACCCAAAGTGATGCGCACCCATCCGTCCCAGCACGCGCGAGAGCCAAAGCACCTGAACCGACGTCGCGCGCAATATGGCCCAGTCGCAAGACACCGGAAGGCGTATCCCCAAATCTCAGTCCCAGCGAAGGTAGGGTAAGGGTTATGACGTCGCAGGACGATGGCGCGCGGGGGACCAAAGGCCCTCCTCGGACCTAGCGGCGCTCTTCTGCGGTGCCACGTCACCCGCCCGTCGAGGCATCCCTCGCCCAAGAAAACGGAAAGAGGCCACGGAAGAAGAGGATGGAGCGCACTTCCGCGCACAGACTCTCCGATAGGGCAGGGTCCCAGCACCTTTCTGTCCGTTAGGCCGCCAGTCGGAGATAGAGCACAGGAAGCAGCTCACGGCCCGCCGCCCCCATCGTGACCTAGTGCTGTCGTCCTGCTCAATCCGCGCAGATCTCCAATCCGTCAAGGGCACCCCGACTACAGACGTCAGCGACCTACGCAGGACGAGACAGAGCGGCGGACCGATGGCGGGCAGGACCATCCCCTTCTCCGCCTCCTGGTCCGCCTGCATCTTGCGGTCTTCGTCTTACCTCGACGGAATTTCCTGGGAGAAACCTAGCCATACTATTACTCTCCCGACCACCTTCTCCCCAAATGGAGCGGAATTCCTGCCGATTTGTGTCGCACACAGGATGGCCCCGAGGTCCTAAGCTCCTTTTGAACGAATTGGACGGGGAAATGAAGGCCCCGTTACCGCCAGAATCTTACATGCTAAACCCAGTTCGCTCCTCGTCTCCGATTAACTTGGGATAAGGCGGTCGTCTCTGACTCAGGGATCCTGGTCATGGACAGCCTTATTGCCCCAGTATCGTCCCTGAGAGACGCTTCGGGTCGAACTAGAATGCTACGGACTACATAAGAGAGAAGACCACTGGCCAGCTCAGCAGCGACAATGATCAATGCCCCTGCGTTGTTTCTGGCCCTGGGAATTTGTCTAGCACTCCATGGAATTCACTCGCGCAGAAACCGAGTCAAGTTGCCACTGCCCCCCGGACCAAGAAAGCTACCGCTCATTGGCAATGTATTCGACGTTCCAGCGACCCACCCATGGAAAACGTACATGGCCTGGAGCAAGCAGTACAGTACGTGCGCCCCCCTCTTTCCATTATTCTCTCAAGTTCATGATAGACTCCGATCTGCTGCATTTGGATCTGGCTGGAAAATCCGTCCTCGTGTTGAATTCGCTGAAGGTAACTGATTCCTTGCTCGAGAAACGGTCGTCGATTTACTCGGACCGGCAAGTCATGATTCTCTGGTCCACTTTTTGTCGTTGACCATGATCCAAGACCGCGATTTCCGATGGTAAACGAATTGAGTGGGTGGGATTTCGTCGTAGGTTTGTGCAGCCCCCTCGCATCCTTATATCCGACTGAGGAATTTCGAGGAATGATGAAATACGGTACGACGTCTCGGGCTCGAAGCCAATTAAATGTGACGCAAGTTCGTAGGGGATGAATGGTAGGCAACACTTTCTGTCGCGCGACGCCATCCACCAATTTCTCAGGCGAATGCATCGACGACTTTTTACGCAGGGATTTACTCCGACGGCATCCCTGAAATTCCGGCCGAAGCAGTTGACGGCGACGCATAGGCTCCTTCGGCATCTTTTGGACAGGCCAGAAGAGTTTGCAGATCATTTCCAACAGTAAGTTGCACTCTGGAGTCGTCTCCCCGCAAAGGGTCATCAATGATGCCACAAAAGGTGGGCCGGCGATATCATCTTGTCCATCGCGTATGGAATCGACGTACTCCCATCCGAGGATCCGTACGTCTCATTGGCGTACAAGGCGGGGCATGGCTTCGCCACCGCGGGTGTGCCAGGGAAATATCTAGTGGTGAGTGCGGTGGCTTCATATCAGAGTCTACACTGAACTGTGAAATCTCATTGAGGACTCGCTGCCGATATTGAAACATGTGCCCGCCTGGTTCCCTGGCGCAGGATTTAGACGGCAGGCAAAGAAATGGGAGAAGCTCGCTCACGCCATGAGGGATGTGCCGTTTGCTGTGACAAAGGGGCAGATGGTGAGCTTCATATGTTTTATACCCATGCCATTAACTGGCAGACGCAGGAGTTGGGCACGCCACCGCCGTCATTTTCGGCGGATTACCTCCTGTCTCTCCAAGAATCTTCTGATCATTATTACACGGAAGGCCTGGTGAAAAACGTCGCCGGAACCATGTTTTTGGGCGGAGCAGACACCACCGTCTCCGCTGTTAGCACGTTTATGCTCGCTATGCTCGCCAACCCCGATGCGCAGCGGACGGCCCAGGCAGAAATCGACTCCGTCACGAAGGGACGACATCTCCCGGATTTCGAGGATGAGCCCACGATGCCGTATGTGACGGCAGTCGTGAAGGAGGTCCTCAGGTGGCATCCAGTAGCACCACTGGGTTAGCGTTGCGCAATCTCGCCGTCTCCTCCACTCAGGAAATCTAGCTAGGCCTTCCCCATTTCGTCCAGGTCGAGGACGAATACCAGGGATACAGAATCCCGGCAGGATCGATCGTCATCGGTAACACATGGTTAGTTTCCGTTTCTCTGGTTCTCGATACTTTGACGCAAGGATCGACAGGGCCATTTTACACGACGAAGTTCCTGAACCTTTCCTGTTGTGGAAACTTGATTGACGACTCGATATAGACCATTTACCCCGATCCTTACGCGTTCAAACCAGAGCGCTTCATGTTGGACAAGAAGTTGAATCCGACTGTTCGGGACCCTGAAATTGCTTTCGGCTTCGGGCGAAGGTTCGTACATCCTTGAAATGTGAATATAGTGAACTTGAATTTCCCCTCAAGGCGTTGTCCGGCACTCCACATGGCAACGGCGTCCGTCTGGATTACAGTGGCATCCATCCTTGCAACCTTCAACATCACGAGGCCACTGGACGAGAATGGGAAAGAGATAGCGCCGTCAGACGAGTATGACTCTCGAGTTATCAGGTCAAAACGATCGACTCTAGTCTGAGGATAGGAACTGATGGTGCAGTCGCAGCCGTCCATTGCCGTTCAAATGTGGTGTAACACCGAGGTCAGAGGATGCAAGGGCTCTTATTCGGGCCACCGCGAATGAGCAGGGTACCTAAGTACTGAATATGTACAGTATGCTATCTGTCAAGCGTCATCCTGATCATGAACATTCCCGGATGCCTGGATGAGTGTTAGGGCCTGCTGAGAACGTAGCCTGATGCAGGCTTTGAATGGCAGCGGAGAGCTTGAAAGCAGATCAATTACACCTCGACTTTTATAGTAATTATCACTCACTTGATAAACCCAGAATCAAACTCGTACGACGGCTCGATTTCCCTCCCGTTCTCGTCCAGGGGTTTTGTGATGTCGAATGTCGCGAGGACGGACGCCACGGTAATCCAGAGTGCCGCGGTCGCCATGTGACGCCCCGGGCAGAGTCTGCAAAAGTGCGTGAGCATGGATTATTGTGCTATCCGTTCAGAACACACCTCCGCCCGAAGCCGAAAGCTGCGTCTGGGTCTTGAACGGCCGGGTTCAATCTCCCGTTTAGCAGGAAGCGCTCTGGTTTGAATGCATAAGGATCCGGGTAGGTGACCTAGACAGAGATCAATAGGACTTCGGCAATGCGAGGAGTGGTCCAAGAACCTCGTCGTGCATAATTGCCCTGTGGTATCACTTTAGACAGGATGCAGGCGGATGTAGCCGACCCACCACGTATTCCCAACAACAACCGAGCCAGCTGGGATCCTATATCCTTTATATTCGTCCTCAACTCCAAGATAGTGGGGGACAGCTAGAACTCGTCAGTGAAGTGGCCTCGAGGGGAGAGACCACGAACCAATGGGCCCGACATTCTTCCATCGAAGGGTCTCTTTCACGACCGCTGCCACATGCGGCAATGCGTTTTCATCCTCGAAATCCGGGAGATGACGTCCGTTCGTCACCAAATCAATTTCCGCTTGGGCTTTCCGTTTTGGCCATCATCGCGAGAACGAAGGTGTTGAGTGCAGAGACGCTGGTATCTGCTCCGCCTGTGTACATCGTCCCTGTCGTCGACTGCACCGTGGCCTCTGTGTAAAAACTGTTCTCAGATTCCTTCAACGCCGCGAGACTTTCAGCCGCGAATGAAGGCGGTGCGATGCCCAGCTCCTTCATTCAACGGTCAAATAATGCTGCATAACCGGAAGCGCTGCGTACCATCTGCCGCTTTGTCTCTGCGAACGGAACGTCCCTCATGGCGCGAGCGAGCTTCCTCCAGGCTATTGCGTCGCGTTTGAAACCGGCTCCTGGGAACCAGGCCGGGACATATTTCAGGATAGGCAACGAGTCCTAAACGGTCAATGTCTCGAATGGAATCTTGACAATAGTATGGGACTCACGACCAGATATTTCCCCGGGACTCCCGCATTGGAAAGTGTGTGGACTGCCTCATTGGCAAGCGCCACATATGGATCGTTGGCTGGCAGAACATCAATTCCATACGCGATCGACATGATGATCTCGCCAGCCCATCTTCGAATTTAGATAAATAATGAGGATCCCACAGCTAGGAATCGCTTACTGCCGGAAATGAGTCATGAACTCATCTGGACTCTCAACGAAGCGCTGAAGAAGATGATGGGTGGCGGTTACTTGCTTGGGTTGGTATTTCATGGATGCCTTGGCCGTGAATCCCTGATTGAACAGCCTGCGATTCGCACGCCTGGGAATCGGTTAATGAGGGCTCCTGAGCATCACCACCGAGTGATACTCACCATTCGTCCCCTGTGAACCCAATTGTGTTGATAGCTGGCTGGCAAACAAGGGAATCATACCGTATTTCATCATTGCTTAAATTATTTGGTTGGTTTGTCACCGTATAATTCAGGGTAGGAACGTAACGAACCAACATTGAAATCCCATCCCATCAATTCTCCCACCATCGGTACTCGCGCTCTGGACGACGTTTCTCAGGCCAAATATTGGACGAGAATGACCCGCTTACCTGTCCGAATATATGGACGAGCGCTTCTCCAGCAGGGTCTCCGTTGCCTTGATCGAGGAGAGAATTACCAAAGATTTCCCGGCGACATCCAGATGTATGATGTCGGAGTCTTCAAGAATTTTCACCACTGGAACAAGGGCATTGATGTTGGCCACATACTAAATTCTTTTCTCCAAGCCATGTACGTTTCCCAAGGGTGGAACAACGGGATCTGGAAGAGATTGCCGACAAGCGGCAGCTTCTTCGGGCCTGGGGGCAGGGGAAGCTTGGATCGGTTTCGGCGCGCGTGGAGGGCATACAGCGCGAGTCCCAGGCCCAGGGCCCACATCGCACGGAGGGTGCCAAGAGATAACATTGCTGTCCAGCTGGTCCTGTCCGCCGTCGCCTTTATAAAGAGAATCCCAGCGTGTACTATTTCGACCGAAGGTTCAGGTGACGGGTGACGGCAGGTCGTGAACTTTTGGCGAAGGTGACGGTGGTATTTTCAAGCCGAAATAGGATAAAAAACGCGAAAATTTCTATCCGCCGGAGTCCCATATATGGTAATTCTACCAGGAATGAATGCCTTGCCAGTGAACACGGGTGACGTACCATGAACCTTTACATAGTTCTCCTTGAGTTCTCCGCTGTTCACCGCGCTTGGCGCTGGCCCGTCGGAGGTATGTCATGGCGGCATAGAACGGTATTATCACATCGGATGGTTCTAGTTCAAAACGCTTCCATCGTCATTCCGCGCACAGCGTGTCAATTCGCAACTCCAAGAAGAAACCGGGCGAAGGAAATCTCCTATATTAGATCAAAGTAGCCTGGACCTTAACCGTAGCAGGATTTAAGTCGGAGAGAGTCGAAGATCTTGAACATGTGAGACCCAGCAGCATGATGATGTGAGAGATTGGAGTCGCTGTACTAAGTACTGTAGTACATATTAGACGACAACGATTATCAATTACGTAATAGAAAGCGGGTACCAAAAAGGCTAATGGAACACGACAACAAAGTTCCCGAGGCAGGAGTCGGATAAAAGCACGTCAAATACCTTCAAGTGATTGGTTTGTCGTTCAATGGCACAAGACGCGTGAGATAAGTGCATTGTTTGGTTCTGCCATTCTGCGATTGCGATTATCTTATCGTTTATCACGGAACCTTCCGGCCCGACACCTTTGTGTCAATCAGTGCCCCTGTGTGACCCGTGAGCGGGAGTAATTACAATTGCTCTTTCTTCCTTCTACCATCTCCATCTACAAACAAAGCTTTATCCTCTCTCTATTCGACAGTGGCACTCCGGCATTCTGTGAATCCCAGTGCTCTGTACAGCTGTGCTCTTTTTCTCTGCCACCCGACCCCCTACCCTCCAACATCTACATCTCCTCACCACCCGAATCCATATTTTTCCTCACAAATTCACTTTCGTATGGCGTCCACTCGTGTTTCCTGGAGCAGTCGTGTGTTGAGCACCGACTCGGAGAAGACTCTCGTTGAGGTACAGGTGCGTCGATGTTTGTACCCTCGAGACTTCCCCAGATGTCTGACATTATCCTGTCAGAAATATTCGCGCTGGACGCGTCAAAAAGCAGAGAACCTTCCTAATACTCGTAATTCCGACGGCGCTGGCGTCACACCCAATCCCACATCACCCACATCGACAACAAAACCTAATCTTTACCAAACGAAACGCGGACCGCTTCGTCGTGCGGCGAGGAGCATTGGTCAGGCCATCCAGCGGGCATCGTCGGCCGTCATGTGTCCTGATAATAGGCATACATCTCTGCGCGCGCGTGCAGGGGGACTGAGGGTGAGAGACCCGACCTATGCGGTGGAGTTGCGGGCGATGATCCAGGACGTCGTGAGGAGGAAGGTTCAGGAAGAGGAAGAGGAAGAGCGCTTGCGGGGTTTGCTGAATGGCCGTGTCGTTGGTGGGGCTAGCAAGTTTGGGCGGGTGAAGCTGCGGAGTGCAGGGGGGAACCGTATGGACGCGTCGGCGGACTGGATGAGAACGGCGCAATGGTGTTGACAATATGAAATGAAGGCGTACATGTAATAAACAATGTACTGAATCGGAAAAGTCCAGACTGGGGTGTTAAAATTTCATCGACGGCAACATTTACCATTAAGAAACGTTCGCACAAATTCGACGTCGATGTAGTACGGTGCTTATAACATGGCGTGCGTATATTCGCCCGCAGGCAGACGTGTCGTGGTGTGGCCGGCAGCCATACACAATAGCGACTATTATACAGTCCCTTCCCCAGGATCGTAGCAATCATCGCGTTCATAACAAGATCGCCCGTGTCGTTTTCCCAAGATATCAGTACACTCGCGCCTCCACCCTCTACTCCTGCTTCGAGTCGTGACTGATCTTCTCATCTGAGTGCGGCACCGCGTCGGGAAGGCCGAATTCTGGGGATGCACATGAGCATGTGTACATGAACGGAGGATGAGAAACGTACGGTCGACCTTGGTCCTGCTGAACCGCCACGCAGGAATCTTGTTCTCGAACAAGATATCAAGTTCTCCGTACGAGCGTCCCATCGCTGCGCACTCTCAGTGAAATTCAACCAGAGAAAACAAGCGCAGACGCACTCTCCGGCACCCGGAACCAGCAATACGTCGCACTCAGCGCCGCACTACCGAACCAGAACAGGCCGCTCTTGGGGCCCCAGTTCCACGCGGTCGGGCTGAGCATGCGCGGGACGATGATCCCGCAGATGATGTTCATCAGCTGGTACGCGCAACGCGCGAGCACGATTGTCTTGGCGCGGAGGCGGGTGGACCCGACCTCTGCGATGATGACGTAGCACACGGCGCCGAGAGTCGCGTTGTAGGCGAAGTTGAGGAAGACGAGCAGCCCGCCCGAGGCCCACTTCGCGCCGTCCGAGTTTGAGAACCCGAGCGCGCCGATGATGAGCAGGACGGCGCCCATGAGGACCAGGCCCCCTATGTACAGCGTACGACGACCGAACCGGTACAGGACTGTATAGCTGTGAGCGGGCGAGAAGGGTGAAATTCGGAGGGGACGCACGGAACCAGGATGCAACGGTGCCGATGATGAACATCTGGTTTGATGGCCTCAGTTAAAAAACGGTATGAAAAATGAGTATACACGTACGGAGTTGAGTGCAATGTTAATGTCGTACGCGGCGATGGTACCGAGGCCCGCTTGCACGAAGCTGGAGTCAAAGAACAATCAGCGGCCTGTGAGGAATATTTGTGGAAGAAACACACAATTGCACGCCCTGCCCAATCAAATTTTCGCCCGAGAGCAACTGCATCGCGAACACCATCATGGCCTACATCTCGTCAGTATTGCGTCGCCCGGGCAGGTGCGGCCACTCACGATCTCCGTGCGCCGCAGATCAATGCCAGTGAAGCACTGCAGGTACGAAGTGCCGTCCTGGATCTCGCGCTCGATGGCGGTCGTGTGAATCATGTTCGCGACGCTCCGCTTAGCGTCCTCCTTGGAGAAGTATTCCGGGTTCGTGAGCCGCGCGACGCTCCGCTCGGCATCCTCATGGCGGCCCTGGCGCACAAGCCACCACGGCGACTCCGGCGCGAAATAGGCGCCGATGATGAGCGGGATGGGCCAGACCCATTGGATGACAAAGGGGAGACGCCAGCCCCAGTCGCTATTGATCGTGAGCGTGGCGCGGACGACACCGCTACTCAGTAGAATGCCGATGCCCCAGCACATGTTGATGTATCTGTGAAAAAGCATGAAAAATGTGGGGATTTGAACCGGGACTGAACCACGCACGCTGTGAGGTATCCGCGCAGGACGATGGGGCACACCTCCGAGGCATATGCGGTGGTGAGCGTTTGGAATACTGAACATGTCGTGGGTCAGCGTCATGATTTAACGAAACGTTCCATGGTAACGTGCCTCCCCAGAACAAACCACAGATGATCTCTGATGCGGTGAGCGCGGCCAGACTCTGGCTGAATACAGGTCCGAAGATGCTAATGATCATCCCGAGCATGGAGATTATGTAGGTGCGCCGTGGGCCGAATCTCTCGCTGGCCCATCTGCAGAGCGAGTGAGGATTTATTTGCAAGGTATGGAGCCCGGAGGCGTACCCGTTGATTAGCAGCCCAATGATTCCGCCAGCGCTGGAGCCATTCCCGAGGCCCGATTGCCACGGCGCGGGAATGACCTTCAAACCCGTCGCGGGGTTTACCACACCGAAGCGCTTCAGGAACGCGGGCTGCTCATAAAAGGACGCGATCTGTGGGCGCGGGTGAGCCAACGCAAAAAAATGGTTCGTTGGCAAAAGAACCGCACCACCACGACATCGTACCCCTCCATGATCAGCGCGGCGGAGAGGAGGATGCTCCAGAAGACTGCCTTCTTGTGGATGCGGAAGGCTTCGCGTATGGACATGTTGTGTTCCGCATAGTCGGCCTTCGCCGCGTCGTGAATGACCTCGGCGTAGTTGTCGAGTTCTTGCGCAAGCCGGGTGTTGTCGGCGCGAATAACGCCGCCAGAGGGATCCTCAGGGTTTGCGGCCATTGTGAAGCTGTGGTGAGACGGCAGCGTCGCGTCCTCGAAAGCCTTTTAAAGGAGGCAAGAGACCGAGAGGCGATCGGTTGATCTGGGTCAGGCGACCCACGGGGCAATCTCGGGGGCAACTCCCCGGCCCGCCCAGAGGCACCATGGTTGCGCTTTACGACATGGAGGCGCGTACCTGAGCGCCGGAGCGCACCGGGGTCGGGGCGTTCGCTGACGCGTGCAACGGAAGGAAGGAGCCTGATCTACATTTATGTTGGAAGTTTCCCCACACTTTCCCGCGCAGATCCGGGGAAGTTTGTCTCCCCACATAAATGTAAGAGGTCAAAAAAAGGACCCTTAAAAAAGCTCGAAAGGAGCGAGCAAGAAACGCCGATCGCAAAAATAATAAAGGCGCACATTTGATCGTGGATCGTGCTCCTCTAGAATTTGATCGAGTGAAATTCAACGACCCCGGACATCGCAAGGTCAATATCACGATGGAGATTCGCCGAAGTTCGCCCGAGGGCACACAGCGCCGACAAAAAAATCGAATGGATTTTGAATTTGCGGAATGATGGCGGCGTTCACTTTGTGGAGGCGGAGAAGCCCCTCAGCGACCAAAATTGAATGATGGGCCCAAGGCCTAGACAGAAGGAATTTGCCGGACCTTGACCCGAGGGAGTATCGCGAATTTTGGTTTTGGTGGTCTTTGGGAGGGCTTATGTTCAAACGGTGTTCCGGGGGAGTCAATGTATGAAGTTGGAAATTGGAATTCCCTACGAGGTGTCGTCGCGATTGAGTTAAAGCGTCAAGAGCTGCAGCTGAAAATGGGCATTGATCTGCGTCTGAACATAGAGAGCAAATGAAAACGTCTGGTTCCTGGGATGAGGCCGATAGGCCCTGATTCCGGTACCTTTCCGGAGAAGCCATAAAATGACAATCCCGACCAAATGTATGCGAAGAGGACGACACTGACTAAGAGTTAGTCCAGCAGGAGGGCCTGGATCATACACAAAAGTCTCTTCGGAGCGCAACCTGCGGGAAGGGGCATGAACTATTCCTCTGTGCTTGAGCTGAGTCGAAGACGTGCACCAAAAGAAATTTGGGACAAAGGCCTATGAGACGTGGGGATGTGGATTCAGGCATGAAAGCAAACCTCGCTCCGACGATTGCCTGAAACACTGCGGAGGGGTAGAAGCCTTGGATGCCGCTACTTCGCTCGGGAGATTGGCTACGGGTCTGATGGTACCCAAGACAAGTCGTATGCATAGCAAGAAGGTCGAGAAACGCCGGACAAGAGAGAGAAGCGTAGCGTTCGCGAGGCGGTGGAAAATAGCAACTTACCCAGTCGAATCTGAGTGAGATAAATGCCACATGATTCCGAATGGGAAGAAAGAAAAAACGCGAGCCACTGGACTGCGTGCGTCGGATGCTCTCCGCGATTGAAAGCAAAAATCAAAAACTGTACCTGCAGGTACATGGAGAGAACGAGCTTCAGATTGCACTATTCCTAGGATATCAAACGACCAACTCGTACAAATTCGACAGGTTCTACTTTCCGAGATCCCGAACGGCTTTCTGACGGGGCGTCAGACGACGTTCAAGAGAGGATTGAGCTCATCAGTTTCTCGGCATCGTGAACCAATCCGCCACAGCAACAAATATCCTCCAGCCCTTCTAAACGGCCACAGCAAAATCTCATTTTTGCTCCCAGAGTGACGTATTCTCTAAACAGGATCCACCAGTCCTGCCGTACAATGCTGGACCGTGAGGTGGCCCGGTCAATGGAGAAAGACTTCATTTCCTCGGTCTTGGCGGGGGAGTCGAGTGGATCAAAGAGGACGTAGAAGCCGATCCGCACCACGCCGTAAAAGTTCTTCCCGAACTCGAGCTTACCGCGCTCGCAGTTTTGAATGTATTGCGCATCTGACCGCAGGTTGGATCCAGGGCCCATCTCCCAGAGCTCTCGTCGGTCGATCTGCCTGACCGTGAAACGATGGTGTACCGGAAGTGTGGAATCGCCTTCATGGTGGAGTTCGATGCGTAAAACCGCCTTGCGCTTCATGTGCGGGTTTTCGGGGAGTCGCATCGCCGCGATGGCGCAGTTTTTTAGCGGTGCCTCGTAGTACTCTTTCCAGTCTTCGAAGTCCTGCATCGCGAACGCGATTCCGGATTCCTTCGTGATGGCCAAGTTGTGTGCTTTGCGGCTCTTGCAGGCCGTCTTGTGCTCAGGCCAGTCTGCCACTTGACAATCCTTGGACTGTCCGGTCTCCATGTTAAGATCCATACTGGGAGTGTATGTGCGTTAGGGACTCACACAATACCGAGCGATGCCGCACGCTTTACAGTGGGAGAGTTTGCATGTGTGCGTTGAATTTGATTACAGCGACTGCAAGGTTGATGGCGGTGGTGTGCCTCTCCATCGTGGAACATTGGGAGATCGTGAGTTGTGGAGGCCAGACCACTGGCGATTGAGGACGACATGGGGGAACGGTAAAGAGAGGCCTCAGGCTGGTGATGGTTAAGGGTCGGATTGATGGTCCGAGAATCGGATCACGTAAGGTAGGCGATGCAACTGACGTTCCAAATCGGGACAAATTCCCAAAATAAATCGAAAAAAAATGCCTCAAATAATGAATGGGGACAATTGTCCTTATCCCTTCACTAAGTATCTTACAAAAAACCGGTTCACACCAAAATGAGAATTGAGATACCTTCTCAAGGTCGCGATCAAACTGGACTGATGAGTCTGATGTAGACTGACAACCCGACTATTACTAAATTTTGCATCTACATTTATTTGGAGGTTAGAGTAGACTAATGGGGTGGCCCAAATGATAGCCAAGATGCATTTCCACAATATGTTGCGGCTCGATAAGGCGAATCTTAGCTGTCAATTATCTGGTGGAATATTCTCGACCGATTTGTCCGATTTGGATACTCAGTTGCATGTGTCGCCTGCCTTAGCAATATCGAACTCCGTTTTTTTTCTGCCCGGCAGACATCACGGAGGCCCTATGTAATCTCAGACAGATCGAAAATTGAGTTGTCCTGAACGTCATACAAGACGAATACGAATGATCTCAGAGGGGAGAGTCGAATTCAACCAGACTCCATAAATTTACGACGACTTCATGACGATTCCTCCAAACGGACTTGGATTCAAAATGTGTTTTCTCATAGAAATTTTTGATGTAGTGAATTAGACTGGGAAGAATCAAGTCGATACTGAAACTACATATTTTAGAGTGTCTCATTGGCGGTGGCCTGGATGAGGGCCTTGGCCTTCTCCGATCTCGGAGTTAAGACGCACTTAAATGGCAAGGGAAGACTATGATTTCGCGGTTAGGGCCGAGGACAAAAAATGGGGAAGCCGGTGTTTACCTGATAAATCCGGAATGATACTCGTACGATGGCTCTACTTCCTTGCCGTTCTCGTCAACGGCCTTTGAGATATCGAACGTCGCGAGGATGGAAGCCACTGCAATCCAGATGGACGCAGTTGCCATATGACGCCCCGGGCAAAGTCTGCGAATATAATCAATGTCGCACAGTGGGGTCCAAAGAACACACACCTTCGCCCGAAGCCCCAGGTGACCTCAGGGTCCTGGACAGCGGGGTTCAACTTCCCGTTCAACAGGAAGCGGTCTGGATTGAATGCGTAGGGATCGGGGTAAGTGACCTAGCAGAGAGATTCAAATGAGCAATACGTAGACGGCGTAGCTACTCGTAGACCTCGTCGTGGAGAATGGCCCTGGGGATCTTCCCATGAGGATTCATTCGGCACTCAATAAACTGGTGACTGACCATGCGTTCCCAATGACCAGTGATCCCGCGGGAATCCGATATCCCTTATATTCATCCTCGACTCGGACGAAGTGGGGAATAGCTGAATGAATGTGGATGGGAGGAAGCAGTGCCCAAGCGGTGAGGACCTACCGATAGGAGTGACAGGTTTCCACCGGAGGACTTCTTTCACGACGGCCGCGACATACGGCATCGAGGCCTCATCGTCAAAATCGGGGAGATACTGTCCCTTCGTGACGAGGTCGACTTCGGCTTGGGCCTTCCGCTGTGCCTCGGGGTTGGACAACATACCGAGAAGGAAGCCCCCCACCGCGCTGACGGTTGTATCCGAACCACCGATATACATCGTTCCTGTCGCGGCCTTGATCGTGTCTTCCGTGTAATAATTGTCCTCTGATTCTTTCAAAGCATTGAGACTCTCCGCTGCACATGAGAACGGTGCTGTTCCCGCTTCCTTTTTTCGACAGTCCGGTATTCAATCACCAAACCGGATATGTGTCGCTCACCATCTGCCGCTTTGTCTCCTCGAACGGAACATCCCTCATGGCGCGAGCAAGTTTACTCCAGCCATTCGCCTTGCGTTTGAAGCCAGCGCCAGGCAACCAGGCCGGGACGTATTTCAAGTTGGGTATCGAGTCCTGAATGATCAGCCTGGCTACCAGAATCTCAACAAGAGGATGGGGCCTACGACTAAATATTTCCCTGGGATATTCGCGGCCGCAAGCGTATGCACCGCCTCGCGAGCCAGCTCCACATATGGGTCACCGACTGGCAAAACATCGATTCCGTACGCCACCGACATGATCACCTCACTGGCCCATCTTTGGAAAAGATGATGAGCATCCGATCGCCCCAAACAAAATCAAAATGCAAGCTTACTGCCGGAGATGATCGATGCATGTATCGGGGTTATGAAGTTGAAATCTTTGAAGGAGCCTATGGGTTGCCGCTATTTGTTTCGGGCGATATTTCATGGACGTTTTGGGTGTGAACCCTTGTCTGAACAGTCTTCGGTGTGCACGCCTGTCCTAGTCTTGTGTTTACAGTGGGGGTGTGTTTGCGGTGCGGCCTTGTTACGTAATTGCGGAGTTTGAAATACCACGTGCTTCTCTCAGGCTTCTTTTCTTCGCGCCGACGACGCGTTTTCTCCCCCGCCATTGAAGGGATTCACGTTATTTCTTCACTACCACGCGCCGTGTTCGTCCTAGATGGACTCTGAGCCCAATCCTCCCTCAAAACCGACCGGTACTCGTTCCTATCGGAGGTGGGACGCCATCCGCATATCCTTCTCCTTATGTATGACCACAGATCCAGCTACCCGTCTTCCAAATGCGCGAGATCTCACGAACGAAAGGAGATGTTTGCGACTACGGGTCTTCCAGCATATCTAGGACTAGGATACCTTCATCTTCGTTTCTCTCCCACGGCTTGCCGCCGATCATCCGGATCGTGTGAGGCAGGGTGAGATACGGTTGTCGGACCCCGCCACTATTCACTGCTAACATGTTCTCTCCCAACTCCCACTTCAAGCTCTCAGCCGACGATCATGCCTTCGTTCCTGTGAGCAGCACTGACAAGCGCTGTCCTTGTCCTGCTCTCAACACCTTGGCCAATCACGGTTATATGTGCGTTTATTTCACCTCTCCCACATCGCATATGCTGAATTTCAGTCAGTCTGCACCGAGGAACCAACCTCATTTTTACCCATCTCCTATATTCTGTGAAAACCGTGTACGATCTCTCCTTCCTGCTTGCCCTCCTCACCATCGCCGGCTTCCTCACACGCGCGAAGTTTTCCGTCAACCTCCCGACCCCTAAAGAGTCGTCCACAAAGTCTGGCGTCGATACCGCTGGCGCCTCTCCATCACCTGGACGCTCAGTCACGTTCGAGTTGGTGTTTTGAGGATTAGGGAAGGGGAAAGTATGGGTTGCGCTTTACGTCTGAAGGCAGAATCATGTTTCTGAAAGAAGTATGAAGCCTCGCATTCTAGTTTCGGAACGGCTTCCTTTCGAATATCATCCAGGACGGCTTCCTTCAAATATCAGATTTTCCCGGGGTTTCACGACCATCCTGACAAGGTTTGGCATCGCTGAGGCCAAGAGTGACCGGAACTCGAACGCAAATTGAGTGGTTCGTCGAATTCACGGTGTGGCACATGATAATTATTGGTGTAATGATTTATGCACAACCATCGTGCAACTTGAAATAGGAACCGAGAATGCAGCCGATTTGCCGCCTCCAGTCGCGCTGCAGCAAAGGACGTCTTCACCGTCGAGAATAGCGGAGCAGAAACTTCTTGGAAACTTAAAGGTCTTAATCCGTCCTTCCAGGCTGGTATGACTTTCTTGGTGATCTTTTGAAGGGTTTGGTGTCCAATATGGCACTGCCATTGAAGCCAAGGAGCCATGGGGCAGAGGTATTGACGCCGGAGCGGTCGCGCGTCGCGTCAGAGGAACGATAATAGGCAGAGGAAAATGGTCGCTCCGCCTCAGGACCGAACCCACGCGACGGGAAGCCGACACGTGAAACTTCAAACTCCGCAATTACATAACAAGGCCGCACTCCAAACGGACCCCCGCGGTAATCAACAGACTTCAACCAGCGAGGTACGAGCTTGATTTTGGTTGAAGCGTCTGTCTAGGAGAGACTACGCCTGTCCATTGCTCGAAATTTTGGCAGGAATATGCGATGAAAATGAGACTCACCATTCGTCCCCTGTGGAAGCCTCGTTTCAGTTGTAGGTTTTGGGAAGACAAGCAGATCGCACCATATCCCATCATTGCTGATATTTTCTTAGCTCGGTGAAATGCCAGTTGGAGACGACGCATACCAATGTTGAAATTCCACCCCATCAATTCGTTCACCATCGGAAGGCGCGGTCTTGGATCATGATCAACTCGGAAGCCAAACGACATTCATTGCTTACCTGTCGGAGTAAATCGAAGAGCGTTTCTCAAGCAAGGAGTCGGTTGCCTTCAGTGAGTTCAAGACGACGACAGATGCTCCAGCGACACTGAGGTGGAGAATATCGGAGTCTTATCCACAGTCCAAGGTTTAGCAACGGTGATGAAATTGATACGGGACCCATACCGTACTGCTTGCTCCAGGCCATGTATGTTTTCCAAGGGTGATTCGACGGAATGTCGAATACATTGCCAAGGAGCGGTAGCTTTCGTGGTCCGGGGGGCAGCTGTAACTTGCTGCGGCTTCTGCTCCACTGAAACCCATAGAGTGCCAGAGAAATGCTCAGGGCCAGCAACAAAGCAGCGGTATTGGACATTATCGCTGCTGGTCTGGCCTGTGGTCTTCCCTCTTATGTATGTACGTCCTTTTCCAAGTATTCTAGCTCCGCCACTCCAGGAGTCTAAGGGACAATGGGGTGGCAATAAAGCGTCGCCGCTTGTCAGTTAGGGATCTCACAGTCAATTATTACAGAATCGCCTTACGAGTAATCCGCGGCGGTGAACGCACCAGGCCCAGGCCAAACGAGTAAACTGGCGGCAACGGAGGCTTTAATTGCTGGCGCCAAGAAAGTGCGCTTGCTGAACACGTTCCAAAGGAGGAGAGGAGCTATTGGGCATTGAATCTACAGTAAATCGACAGAAACTGGGAGAAGGAGAGTTCACCATAGAGAGTAAAAGGCCAGTTAGGGTCATACGATACACGTGGCCCAGATTTTAAGTCTTCCGCCGCGGCCCGCCGCTAAAGGAGGCGAGAGCGGGGACACTGAGAACTGGTGAGCGGCGGCATCAAGGTCGAGATGGCTCCAATCAACAAAAATAGGACTCTTTATCATGATGCGCGGCTTACCGGCATTTGCCACAAACCAAGTCAGTATGTTGTTCGATCAAAAATCAATACCGATATGGTTAGTCTACTGGATTCATAATTGCGCTTATTTTTCTTGAGCAAGTCATCTTTTTTGTTTCGTTCGTAGTAGGTCAGGTTTCTGTCAAGTTGCGATACGGGGGGTCGTATACCGGACGGGTCCGACGGGGTGCGTTTTCTCTCTCGGGACTACGATAAAATAGGTCCGGCCTGTACCACTAACAGCTGTTCTCATGGCCACAATCATTCCAGACAGCCTATTGATGCGAAACCACATCTCTAGTCCTCACTGTCCTCGGGCGCCCTACTCACTCACAGTGGCCTGAATGAGGGCTCTGGCCTCATCTGACCTCGGTGTTATCCCACATTTGAACGGTAATGGAAAACTATGCCTCCTCCATCAGTCCCGATCATCAGACTTGAGTGCTGGTTTTTACCTGATGAATCCATCGTCATACTCGTATGATGGCGCTATCTCTTTCCCATCCCCGTCCAGTGGCCTCGTAATGTCAAATGTCGCCAGGATGGAAACCACTGTGATCCAGACGGACGCCATTGCCATGTGAATTGCCGGGCAACGCCTGGCGAGGAAGCTCAAGTTCAGCATATCTACACTTAAGACCCATACGAACCTTCGCCCATAGCCGAAAGCAATTTCAGGATCCCGGACAGCTGGATTCAACTTCCCATTCAACAAGAAGCGCTCTGGTTTGAACGCGTATGGATCGGGGTAAATGGCCTAGAGGGCAAGTCGTCAATCGGATTTCTACAACACAAAACACGCGAGGACTTCGTCGTGCAGAATGGCCCTGCCGATCTTTTGCGTTAAAAAGGAGCATAGGGAACCAGAGACATGTCGACTAGCCATGTATTCCCGATGACGATTGATCCTGCGGGGATTCTATATCCTTGGTATTCGTCTTCAACACGGACGAAATGGGGAATGGCTAGATTCCGGGAGTAAAGGAAATGGCAACTTCCGAACGGTTGCGATTACTGACCCATTGGTGTTACAGGCTGCCACCTGAGGACCTCCTTCACGATTGCCGTCACGTATGGCAGCGCGGCCTCATCCTCGAAATCCGGTAGATGTTCTCCTTTCGTGACGGAATCAATTTCTGCTTGGGCCCTCTGCTGCGCATCCGGGTTGGCGAGCATGGCAAGCATGAAAGTGCTGACAGCGGAAACGGTGGTGTCTGCTCCGCCCAAAAACATGGTTCCGGCGACGTTTTTCACCAGGCCTTCCGTGTAATAATGATCGGAAGATTCTTGGAGAGACAAGAGGTAATCCGCCGCAAATGACGGCGGGGGTGTGCCCAGCTCCTGCGTCCGCCAGTCAATGGCATGGAAATAGAACATATGAAGCTCACCATCTGCCCCTTTGTCACAGCAAATGGCACATCCCTCATGGCGTGAGCGAGCTTCTCCCATTTCTTTGCCTGCCGTTTAAATCCTGCGCCAGGGAACCAAGCTGGCACATGTTTCAATATTGGCAGCGAGTCCTGAATGAATTGCGCAGTTCAGAGTAGAATTTGAATGAAGCCACCGCACTCACGACTAGATATCTTCCCGGAACACCCGCGGTGGCGAAGCCATGGACCGCCTGGTACGCCAACGAGACATATGGATCGTTGTATGGGAGCACGTCGATTCCATACGCGACCGACAAGATGACATCGCCGGCCCACCTTTTGTGGCATCATGACCCTTTCCGTTGGAAGATAGCAGAGGTAACTCACTGTCGGAAGTGATCCATAAACGCGTCTGGCCTGTGCAAAATGAGCCGAAGGACCCTATGCGTCGCCGTCAACTGTTTGGGCCGGTATTTCAGGGATGCTTTGGGAGTGAATCCCTGTTTGAAAAGTCGACGATGCGTTCGCCTGGAAATATTGGTGGATAGCGACGCACGACAAAAATGTTGCCTACCATTCATCCCCTACGAACTTGTGTCACACATAACCGATCTCACAACAGAGAAGTCATACCGTATTTCATCATTCCTCAAAATCCCTTAGTCAGACACAAGGACGAGGGGGGGGTACTGCACAAACCTAGATTGAAATCCCAGCCCATCAACTCATTTACCATCGTAATTCGCGGTCTTGAAACTTGATCAACGAAATTCAACGGAACGGAAACCCATTGCTTGCCTGTCTGAGTAAATCGCCGAACGTTTCTCAAGCAAGGACTCCACTGCATTGAGTGAACTCAACACCACTACGGATTTTCCAGCGATATCGAGGTGGATAATATCAGAGTCTATCGTGTTCTTGAGAAACTATAATCGAAGGAGACAGACGCACTTACTGTACTCCTCGCTCCAAAGCATGTACGTTATCCATGGGTGAGTCGACGGAATGTCCAATAAATTACCAAGAAGCGGTAGCTTTCTTGGCCCTGGGGGAAGAGGTAGCTTGAGCCGATTTCTCCACGAGTAGAGCCCATAGAGAACTAGTCCAAGGCCTACGGTCAATGACGCGGAAGAGGGGCTGATCATTGCTGCTGCCGAGCTGACTTTGCATCCTTCACCTCTTATGTACTTAACGTTGTGTCCACGAGTATCATTATGGTTCCGACCGACGGCCTTCTAGAAGGACGTGGAGATAGAGCTTCCACCGCTTGTCAGTTAGGGAACGACCAGAAAGGACAAGGATCTTATCTGACGTTTACCATCGGTAGGCGCGGTCGCAGTTAGGGATCATGTTACACCAGAACTGTGGGAAGCGTGCTTTATCCGAGATCGATCGCGAGCGGAGTAGTCCGAACTATCGCAGGGAGATAATCGGTGCAGCGAAGGATAGGGACGGCTTTGGGACGGCTTGTAGGTACAAGGGGCTCATGCTTCACAAATAGAGCATGCGCTGAGTAAGGAAATAGTCATAGATCCAAGACCAGGCGTCTCGAATCACCTTCTACCTGGACGACAAGATCGCGAGAGATCGCGTCGATGTCGCCAAAGAGGAAGCTACTGTAGTTGCACAGCTTCACGGATGTGCCCAGCCCCGGGATTTCCCGACTGAACACAACCTCACCTTCGCCCCCAGTCATTAAACAATATTCAATTCGGATCCACTCGGATCCAACCACTTTGACTGCATCTCACTTTCAAAGTAAATAATCGGGTGTGCCTCTGCTTGCATTATTCAATATATTGGATAATTATCGCCGGGGTTCGACTTCCCGCGCCCGAATCATCTTGAAAAGCACAATCTTTTTGCGGCCGCTTAGGACTATGAAAGTAGAGCGGATGTGTTTTCAACTCACTTCAGTCAAGGTAAATAATCTGGTGTGGTGCACGGCACATTCCTACAATCCATAGAAGGAATTGAAAAGATCTTCAGACAAGTGGACGGGGTTCGATTCCCCGCACCCGACTCCTCTCAGAGAACCCTTTTTAGCAGCTACTTATCCCAACGAACATCAAAGCGGATGAGTTCAACTCACTTTGCAAAATGATCGGGTGTGGTATGCGGCGCACCCCTGCAATCCGTAGGGGGGCAATCCCGGGGGTTCGACTCCCCACACCCGATTCAACCAATCATGAGACTACTTTTTGTTGCTAGAACAACCATCAAATAATAACGCATGAATTCAACTCACTCGCAAGGTAATTAATCGGGTGTGGTGTACGGGGCACTGCTGCTTGCATTCTCGTGTGACGCACCAAAGTTGAAGCAGACAGCAGGGATCCGACTCTCCCCACCCGAATCGTCTGGGGAAGCTACCCTGTTGCATAACCTTCACCTTGCACCCATGGAATTACAGCGGAGGAGTCCAACTCACCTGCAAGGTTCGTTTCCCACCAGACGAACGCCCCAAGACCAAAACCTAGAACACCCGCGGCCGCCAGATATCACCACAACCCCAACTCCCAAGTAAACCACACATGAATCGATTAACCGAACATAGCACTGCGTATATGCACTCAATATCTATCGTCTCATCCCATCTACACCCTTCCACCACCAAGCGCCGGACGACCGCCCCAAAACTTGAGATTAGAACGGGAACTAGAATGCCCGACTAACAATTCCCCAAAACGCGCGCCCCTGTATCCGCGCAATCTCGAGCTCGAGCGCGCTCGGCTGGCGCGACCCGTCCGCCGCGGCGAACGTGCCCGCGCCCCAGGGCGACCCGCCGTGCACCTCCTCGAGGTTGCCCAACTGCGGGAACGCGTGCGCGTACCCGAGGGGGACGTACAGGACGCCGTGGTGCGCGAAGGTGCTATATACGCGCGCGTGAGAGTAAGGGGGGCAGACAATTTGAAGAGATAGGGCACGCACCTAATCACATTCGCAATCGTGACCTCCTGCCCGCCGCCGGGGCCCGCCGTGCTCACGAACGCGCCGGCATACTTGCCCGCGAGGCCGCCCGTCGCCCACAGCCCCGACGTCTGGTCCCAGAACGCCTGCCCACGCGTCAGCGGAAGCTCACCCGAGTGCAAGGAGGAGGGGGCGCGCAACGCACCTTCCACTGCGCGGGGTAGTTCCCGAACCGCGTCGGCACGCCCATGAGGAACGCGTCGTACGTCGCGAGCTCGTCGGGCGAGATGACGGGGAGCGCGGGCTTGGGCGGCGCGTGCATCTTCGTCAGCACGTCTTGCGCGAGCGTCTCGGGGACCCTGCATCCCAGCAGTGAATCTTTGATTTAATATTTCGGGGGAGGGCAAGACACACTGGTACAGCGTCGCGGAGCCCCCGGCCTCCTCGATTCCGGCCTTTACGGACTCGGCCACTGCGGAGGGAGCGCACATCAGGAACGGCACGATCAACGAAAAGGGGGGAACGCACTGGTCGTGATGTGCCCGTACATGGAGTAGATCACGATGGCGACCTTGGGGCCCTTCGTGGGCGCCGCCTCCGCCGCCTTCTTCGCGCCGTTGGCCTTGCTCGGGGGTGCTTTGGCGGCGGGCGTGTCGTCCGCGTCAAAGTTCGCCTTCTGCTTTTTGCTGGGGAAGCACATCGTGCGGTCTCGTTTTCGTTTTTGCGGGCGCGGCGGTGATCGATGGGCACGAAAGGATTCTGGGTTAAGTTATATACCGCCCCCGTGGGACGGTCTACCCAAATTTACACGCCGCGTAAGGAAGCTGACGCGCGGTTATTCAGGTTATTCAGCAGCACGGGGACTCGGGGGCATTGTATTATGTGGCTCAGATGTGGTTGGCGCTGTATGCGGATGGGCACTTCCAAAGAGGATGGTGTGGGTATGATGGGCATCGACGTTCAGGTTGAAAACCACACGGGCGCAAACAAAAGCGGCCCGCCCAACAAACACCCAACGCGCCGTGACGTAAAGATGTTTATGTCAGATGTTCAACATCGGCGTTCTCGCTCAGCGATACGCTGACGAGCAGCCTCGTTGGCATCGCTGACATACATGCCTTTATAATGGGGCATGTAGCCTGGGTGACCTCGGCGATTTGTTGACACAACTCCCCTGATCCACAGTCGGAGCTCTTCTACAATAGGGTCTTGTTTTTAATCGTGAGGCAGGGTAATCGGGCAGTGTGGTGTACGGCGTACGGTTCAATTCCAGTAACTTTTCCAGGTGCTCGACTTTTTCTTTTTCTTTATATTTTTTTCATTCTCCTTGGGTAGGGGTGGGTGGTCGGCATGGATGTGGTGTGCCGCGCACTATGGAGTAGCCGGGGCCTGAACAGACACCGGCCCCGTAGTTGGTTGTTCATTCTCATTTTATCTTAGACCACTCACTCAGGAGTCATCCACGCATTTGGGTCCAGTTAGTACGGGTCCAACGAATGGTAGTACATAATAATAATCAGGCGCTTTTTATACTTCTGGGTGATCGGCCCTTCTACAAGGAACAGCCAGGCCGTTTAATCGGGTGTAGTGTACGGCGCACCGCTGCAGTGCATATAGAAGATCCCGAATCCGAAGAGTAGCGCAGTGAGACGGGGTTCGATTCCCCGCACCCGAGTAGCCGTGTTGCATGTTCCTTTTTTCCTTTTTCCTTTTTCCTTTTTCCTTTTTCCTTTTTCCTTTTTCCTTTTTTCCTCTGTTTCTTTTGTTTTGGCCACCTTTTCCTTCTCCTTCTCCATGGGCCAGGAGATGGTGTGCGGCCCACTCTAGAGTAGCAAGAAATTAAGCCGCCGGTATTCGCAGTTGGTGTTCATTCTCCTCCTTGCGTTAGTTTCACTCGGAGGTCCATTTCACTCGCATTGGCCCAGCGACACCACGCTTCCGTCAAAGGATTCAGATTCATACGACGCCATTCGGACGCGGGGATTCGAACCTTGACCCTCAGCTGCGCTTCGGGATTTTCTCCTCTTGTTACTGTTCTTAGAGTGCGGAGTCGTAATATCTATCTCAACATAACGACTATTCTATTCTGTTTCAATTTAGGAGTGGCCTTTGGTACATATAGGGAAACGAAGAAGAAAAAACATGGTCTAAGAGACCGTGTGGGGAGCCGAACCCCGGTCCCCGTCTTGCTGCCTCAAAGTTCGCCCAAGTAACGCAGCGATGCAGCGTACACCACGCCCTTGCGTGTGTGCTCAATTCAAGGTCTTCTTCGTCGTTGCCTCAGAATGTGGAACGTTTACACTTGCATTCCATTGGCTTCCCTACTTGCTGGGCTCTCAATAATTACCCGCTGGAATCTTCCCAGCCAAGAGTACCACGGCGTATCAAACGTGCGGGAGACGCGTGGATGAGTCAATGTGGTTCGATAGATGCATATTAATGTATACGCCCGGCCTTGAGCGAAAATTGGGAGCCTGAGTCATCCCTGGGAGTCGAAGTTCGAAGAATGTGGTAAATACTTGTGTAGAATTCTTTGCAGCGAATTTTCTTGGAAGAAGGCCGGGGAAACGACGGTGCCTGTGCAGATATCAACGCACTTCCCTTGCACTTTCCCGCACAAAAAAAAAAAAGACCCGACATAGAGTTAACGTAGAGGCCAAATATCCATTTGCGACCGGTATCCGGTATACGGCCGGCGGCGCAACGCAACGCAGTGAAATGCCCAAATCCAGTTTTGTTTAAATTTGGCCTGCATTTTTTGCCATGGACACCGCACGGAAGCCCAAAGAACGATTGATTGAATCAGGAACGAAATACAAGAACTTGAAGAATCCTTCACATCACGGCCTCAAATTGCGTACTCGATGCCCAGGCCTTGCTCCTGGGGCACGGGGGCGCGAAAAGCACTTCATCCAACGTCGACACCTCGCTCCTCACCGATGTGGCGGCTTCCCCGTCTCCTTCTCCAAAGGGCTCAGTTGCACTGTTGTCATCGTATGCAGAAGATCTCGGCTGCCCCTGCGAGGGTTTCTCCAACGTGGTGCCCCGCTGGCGTGCGAGTCAGCCGAATGAAGGCAACACATAAAAGACTCGGTACTAACCTTCGTCTCTCCCTCTGCGTCCCCCTAATGGTGCCGCGAGTTAGTAAATGGAGTGCGCGCGAATTCTAGGGAAGACGAACGATCAGGGTGCGTCCAGTGCGGAAGTTGAGCCCAGAGGCGCTAGTGCCGGTCTCGGCGACGTGGGAAGGGTCGAACGCCATCCGGATGTCCTGGCGTGCATTGAGGGTCCACATCATCGAGACGGCGTAAAGCTTTGGGAATATAATGTTGGTGGCTATAGAAGACGTGGGGCGCGCGCCAGGTATGACGGCCGGGAAAGTGTAGGAGAGTACGAAGTTGATCAGGGAGCTGTGGCAGGGCGTGAGTAGATAAAAGGGCCTGCGCGTCCGGACGGGCTTACCAAACCGTCGCAGGCGCAGCCGTCTGGAAGGTGAGCCGGATAAGGGCGTTGAGCATGCCCACGCTCTGCGGCAGGACGTTCTGTCTGGACCGGATGAGGAAATATGTGGTGCCCGAGGTCAGGAGGATGTCTGCGACTAGTATAAAATGTTAGAGGATGTCAACTTTTAAACACTTCACACACTCAGCCCTATTATCACGGATGCCCGGTCTGGGGAATGTCAATTAATAAGGCGGAAGGAATATGAGCAAAGGACGTACACCAACTGAAGGAAATTCCATCGTCAATAAAGTTGTAGTGGCACTACGCCCAGGAGTTCAGAGGCTTCTCTTTGATACCATGCAAATTGTCCCTTACTGCAAGGGCAATGGCGACGAAGCCACCAATGAACATAATTGACAACGGTGCCGCGAGATACCATTTTTTAGACATGCGCAGGAAGCGAAGGCAGAAATAGCTTTGGACGTATAACACAATTATGGCTGCCTGATGAGGTGCAAGTGAGAACGGATAAGAGTTAAACGAAGGGGTAGGTCTACCGTGACCGGAGTGATCGATTCAAACCAAGCGGTGTATCTGAGATTATTCGCCGCCACGAGGTCGCCAAAGTTGATCACCAACTGAAACCAGATAATTGTGCTGAAGAGGGGATAAATGTAGTCGGAAACTTGAAGTGAGAGGCAAGGTGAAAAACCCACAACGCCTCGATGGATTTGACATATGTCCCCACTGCCAGGATACCGACAAAGATCTTCAGAGCCAGAGGGTCATCGCGGTATGTACCAAAGTATTTGACAAACTGGCCAGGAGGTTAGAGTAGGCTCTAAATGAGGAGTAAGGGGACTTGCTTGAGTAGAGAGGATTCCTTGGAGGACCAGTTCAAGACAAGTGCCTATCAGCTATTGTTGGTCGTTGATGAGTAGCAGAACGAGGTTCAAGAACTTGACTTGACTTACCCATGGACCGAGAAAATATTCAGCTGCGATATTGTGCATTTTTATTCAGGGAGGAGGGCGGGAGGAAGTGCGAGCGGCCCCCTTTCAGGTTGGTCGGATTTAAATGAGCTGTGAGTGAGACACCCGCGCGGGAGCAAAGCGGAAGTAAAGGCGCGATCAAAATGTCTCATCCCACGGTCAATGCACGTGGATACCGTCCCCACTTTTCACCCCCTAGGCGCTATCTGAGACGCCGTGCGCACGCGTTTCCGCCCCCGTGGTTTGGGCAACATTTTCCCACTTGTATGGAAAGTAGGACACAGTTTATAATCTCCCAGGCAATTACAGCAATTACACTGCGGTGGCCCATGGCGGGGTCGGAAAAATCCGGTCCAAATAGACTCGTCACCAGTCTGCTCTACGGCATTTGAGGTAATTTGCCGTAGGCAGACTGGTACATCTCGGAATGATCAACTGGGCTGCGCATGGAGTTTGAATTTTTTCCTTCTAGCCTGTTCTGACCTCAATTTACGTCAAATGTCTGGACTCAAAAGGTTAGAAAGAATCTGATTGCCAGTGACTTGAAATCTGTCTCTTTAGAATTTCCACTAGGCTTCTCAGGACAATGCAAAAAACCTTCAAATTTACTTGGCAATTGATGGCACCCGCGAAAGTGATTTGATGGCCGTGATCGGCCTCACTCAAAATTTCAAACTCCTCGCTCACTCCAATTGTTTGACCCGAGTTGTACCAGTCTGCCTGCGGCAAAGTGCTTGCACTAAGAAATGCCGCAATAGCAGACTGGTTACGAGTCTACGGTCCAAACATGACTCGCTCTTTGGCTCATTGTTCGCCTTAAAGGAAACATCCTCTCGCATTGAGACACGAGACATTTTTGCGCCCCACCCAGAAAAATGCCTTATTTGTTCTGCCACTTTTAGGAAAGGAACAGACTCCGTTTCGATATCCAAACAGCGAGAGCGAGGATGCGTTATGTTACACAATGAGCGTAGGAACCCCCAACCTCACATTTTCATCCTCTGGTCATTGCTTGGTTGCCCAGGCCATCCCTCCAGTGAGTTTGTGCATCTCGGGCACGTTAAAACTACTTGGTCGAAACTTTGACCATTGCTGTACAATATAACTGATGTAATGGATATCCCTGGGAGGTTCCTGTTTTTTGGCTCCCTCTGCACTAGTCTCTCTTACAGACTCCCTCTCTCGTACCTCTGTGCTCAAGGCATTGAAGCAATTCTCGCCTTGTATTAGTGCTCCGGAGTTGAAAAAAGAAAAAAGCTCATACAGTATTCTCTTAGACTCATTACCGGTCTGCCCCAGCAATTCGAAGTGGCGAGCACTTTGCTATAGGCAGACTAGTGCAACTCGGACCAAACAATTGGCCTGGGCCTGAGTTTGAAATCTTTCACTCCCTTTTTCTTCATTTTTCGCATTCCCATCGTTTTTCAGCCGGTTTTTTCTTCCCTTTTCAGTTCAACTACGTAAAAAGGTGTGAAAGGGGGAAAAATATCGTGCCTAAGTTCACACACCATCAAAAACCAGAAAAAAAGGAGAGCAAAAAGAGAAGAAAAAATCGCAGTGGATCTACTGACAACTCTAAACGTCTACATGGTCGCCTGGAAGCTCATGAGCCTGAAAACTGAGCACTAAAAGGTTTTCTGTGTGCATACTTGCAACAAGGAGAAGGAGCAGAAAAAGGAACACAAAAAGGGACACAAAAAGGGCCAGAAAAGGGGGAACTGTGAACAACCCTAATGGTTCACCTCTAGGTATTGAAGACCCGTAGTACAGCACAGGGGTTAATTTTTTTTTGAGGCTCCGGGATGCAGGACCATCATAGTTTGAGGATGGGTTTCCCTGCCATTTCTTTGAAATTTCCTCATATTTGGTACTATGAATACAAAAGTCTGGATATGTATGCGAAGCAAAGGACACGAAAATGGGAGGACATGCTTACAAAACATTTGCGCCAGATTTTCATTGCATCACGCATTCTTGTCTCCTCCGGGGGGGCGAATCAGAGAAAGTCGCTCATCAATGATCTTGGCATCCCTTGTTTGCGGACATTTTTGAAACAGTGGTCGTGCGTCCTTCCACAGCTTTTCGGCCTGAGCCGAATCTCCTTGGTTCTGGGCAATATCCCCCAAACGCACCATGGAGGTAGCTCTGCCATGATGAACAGCCATATATGTAAATCCTTCCAAGGCAACAGCAAAGAGGGTTTGCGCGGTATATTCATCCCCTTCCAAGATAAATATATCTCCCAAAAAGCGAAGGGCTTTGTGAAGATCTAACTTGTCCTGTGACTTCTTTGCCTGTTCCAAATATACTACGGTGTATACTGACGACCACTCGAAGTCGGTAATATCCCACAGGCATGTTGGCTAGGTGTTCCAGGCAATACAACACACTCTGAGCATCTTTACCCCATGTTCCATTTAGGAATTTTTGAAATTGGGCTTTTGCAATTGATTCGGCAAGAACCATTCCACAGTAGGTGATCCCTATAAGGTAGTTGACACTTTGAGACATTTCAGTTGCCTTTCCCAAGTTGTGTTCCACATCCTCTTTTACTGCCCAGTCATCTCATCAGAAGGATGACTTGAGAGGAATTGCATGCACCACGGGTTTAGTGAAATCCTTGCCTGGATTCAAACCCGAGTGAGCACCAATCAGGGCAGCCAATTCAATGCTGGTGGTAGCTAAATCACAGGATACAAAGACCCACAGTCCATATTTGCCTGCAACATCATTGTGGTGAAGAGCAGCTTGTAAGCCGGTCCAAGGCGCGTCTAGACCATTCCCAGCTCTTCGAATCCACCATTGTGTTCATTGTTACGACTCAGCTCGGCTCCAATAAATATGAAAATATTCCTGTGGACGGGATTTTTTTTTTTTAGCTTTCTTCAAGGCCCAAAACCCTCTATTTCCGCATACATCAATGGCTTTGGGTTTTAAATTATTCAGGAAAAGTATTTTCCACCTGTTGGATGAGACATGATGATGAGCACATATTGATTGAACACGTTTCAGTACAGTCCGACTAGGTATCCTGATGCTCTTACAATTATTTTCGTGTAGAGAAAACAGCTCTCAGGCTTCCCAGATATTTCGGCAAGGAGCTTATGCATATTTGACATTCAGGCAGTCTGTAGCTAGGTTATATCTATTGGGAGACCTAAATAATGTGGTCTAATATGAATC
Organism: Mycena maculata; assembly: GCA_029448575.1. Lineage (NCBI taxonomy): Eukaryota > Fungi > Basidiomycota > Agaricomycetes > Agaricales > Mycenaceae > Mycena > Mycena maculata. Next base: position 76,678 of record JARJLG010000246.1, on the reverse strand, counting down.
CTCAGTGCAAGTGCATTCCACACAAACAAACTCTGCATGTTCTGCATACAATTTTGCTGTTGCTTACTCAGGAGTATCTTATGGGCTTTCCCAGTCCCTCCGCCGAGTGCTGGTCCATATTTATACTTTTAACGTTTAGGCTAGATCATTGCCTGTTGTTCCCATGTCCCTTTGTGAGTCGCATCTGGCTCAAGTGCACAGATTGCATGCATCAGACAAGCATAAGGAGCGTTGGAAAGGCTATGTAGCTTCCAGCATAGTATGCACAAAATTTCCTCTCAATTCTGTGCAGGTGTATTCATGCTGATGTACCGTACAGGCACGTTCCGAAATGGGACCACGCTGGGCTTGATATTAATTATTATCTACCACACCCGATTGAACCCCTCCTTGCTTCTCTAAGCTGGAGAATATCGCAGATGGATAGGGGCTTCGGCGGTTTTCGGACGACGGATCGGCGTTGGACGTTCCGTCTGGTTCCGTTCCTTCGAGGTGACCTCTCGTGAAGAGTCTAAGAGGGGAGCTCGGGCTGTACATGGAAGCATGCCTCATATCCTGCTCCAGACGAGACGCGTCGCACGGGAGGACTGGGCTGCTTGGACACGCGCACTCCCTCCCCGTTCTCGCTCCTCCACCGGCCTTCCCCACCGCCCGCGTTCCCCCATTCCGTTCCCGTCGTCTCCCCATCATCCACATCCCACGCAGGTCCCTCGCACTCAGGTGTCGTGCAACTCGCGAACGGACGTTACTTCTCGGACGGATGTGCTAGGATTGCAGGACGACGCCGCGTCCGATACCCCATTGCGCGTGCGCTTAGTGATGTTCGGGCTTGGCTTGGCTTTCAAGCCCCGGCTTTGGCTTGGCTTCCCGGGGCTTTGGCTTGAGCGACCTCAAGCCAAAGCCAAAGCCCTGGGATAGGGCTTGGCTTGGCTTGGCTTTGGCTTAAGCCCCGGCTTGAACTGCAAATTTATAGATGCTGTATACTGCCATACAAGATCAGTAAACTCATCAAATCGACCCCTCTGACAAAGAAAATACCTCCACACCCAGTCTTGGATTGATAACCGGGATAGAATCACTCAAATAGTGAAGATCAAAGAAAAAAAGCTGATCTTCATCCAACCTCATCGTTGAATCACTGAAGTAAACTGTGGTTCAAAGTAAGTTGGAGTCTACCAGTTCAAACTGGACAGAGTCTGACCTATGAAATACACTTCCGTACCTTTGACAGATGGCCACAAGGAGGTATGTATGCGGCACTCAAAGCCACGGCTTGAAGCCCCGGCTTTGGCTTTGCTGACCTCAAGCCAAAGCCAAAGCCCTGTCCAAGCCCCGAGTACGGCTTGGCTTGGCTTGGTCAAGCCGGGGCTTTGGCTTGGGGGCTTGGGGGCTTAAAGCCAAGCCAAGCACATCACTACGTGCGCTAGATCTCGATGCCACTTTGCGCGGCACTCCGCCCCGGCGAATACGGCGCATGCCTGTACCCACACCGCTCTGGCCATGGATGAGCACGCACTCTGTGCCTTCGACCACGGCCGGACACCACCGCCCTCCCCATCTCCACCGTGTTATGCGCCACCCAAATGCGCAGTGTCCGCCCATCGGTGGCCCGCCCTGGCGCCTGACGCCTGCTCCCCATTTTGCGCTGCCCCGAAATGCGCGCCGGTGCGGTGTCCTCGCAGCCGGCCTTTCGTCGGCGTCCCGCCCGCGCGCGGCGATGTGATGCGCGGATGCGCGGATTCCAGCGCGGCGCGTCGCGGCTGCGTGTGCTTCTTAGCTCCCCGTGTGCCCCGACGCCCCCGGACGCGCGGATGTGCGTCGCGGACCTCGAAGGATGGAGGATGGGGCATGCTGCTCGGGACGGCGTCTGTCCACGTCAGGGCCCGACATGCTTCGGTACGGCCCCTTCCTCGTCGTTCCGCCCCTCATCCACACCCTTCCCTCTTCCATCTCCGCCTCTCCCCATGATGGTCCGCACTTGCGCTGACGCCCGTCCCTCCTTCAGGTCCCTCCCGGAGCGGCGCGCGAGGAACGCGGAACTAAGCGCCCGATTGGAGGAGAAGGGAGGGCGGGAACACAACCGCGCCGCGCCGCGTCCCGCTTTCCCGGGCGCGCGCGGCCCGCACTCTCCTCACCTCGCTCCAGCGCGCCCCTCGTGGATGCGTACGCGGGCAGGCGCGGGTGTGTGTTTGGCTCCCGCCTCGCCGTGGGCAGGAGAAGCGTGGACGCGCACGTGCGGGGGGGGTGGGCGTGGGCATCGCCGCGGCGAAGCGTTCCGAAGGAACGCGCCCGCGCCCATGCCCGCAGGGCACGTCGTCCTTGGCTGCATGCATGCCAACGCGTGTATGCGCCGCAGGCATTCGTCCACTCGCACTCCGCCTCGCGCGACATGGGTGCGCGTATCCTGGGCGGGCGAGGAGAAGCGTGGGGCCGGGAGTGGGGGCGCGCGTGCCGTTCTCGGACATCGGCTGTCGCCCGCTGCCACGGACTCGAGATCCTGCGTACCGTCCCGATACTGCGCCATCGCGCTCCGGCGAGACGACGGATGCAGCCCTCCCCGCGCGCGCCCCGTCCGCGCCTCGTCCCTACCGCAGCGCCGCCCACCCGGGGACGCGCCCGCGTATACGCCTCGACGCCTGCGTCAATCCGTCTCCGCTCCGCCTCGCGTAGGATGAGAGGGTACCGGTGGACCCGCTCCGCGCGGGCGAGGGAGCAAGGGAATGGGAAGCGGAGGGCGTATCGTCGCGTGGACGCCGCGCATGATCCAGAGGCGCCGCCCAGCCCAGCCGCAAGGGCGGGGACTGCGCCTGCGGGTCGCGGGCCCGGGGTCACCTTGTCGCTGCGCCAGGTTCTAGGGGCCATCGGCGCCCGCCGAGTCTGTGTGCTTCTTCACCCTCACCGTCCCTCTTCTGGCGGTGCACCCGAGGCAGACGTGCTCACTTACAAGAACAGCGTTGTTACAGCACTTCTCTCTCGTCGCTGTAGGCTGTAGTAGTGACTAGTCGTATTCAAATTTCCCGTCTTGGGACGTTGTTCTCCCTTATGGCGCTACCAGAGTGTACCTGTTGCCGATGGGCTCGATCTCGATCGTGCCCGCCGTGCCTCTTCCTGCACACTCGCTCAATTCCGATGCGCGACGCGTCGTGGCACGTGCTGGGAAACTACCACCAGGCTCTTGAACGTTTGACGAGCAACGCCCTGTATGTACAGTGCTTGCACCACATGCGCACATGTCTTTAATTCTTCTGGTGTCGTTCACGTCTTTCAGGCCTTTATTATCAATCCAGCTCGGAACTCGGGCGATCCGGGCTTTTTCTTTGAAGCCGTCACGCGTCACGATCCACCTCATTGAAATTCGACTACTTATCATATCATCACTTAGGGCCTGATCGGCAACCGTCAATTCACGCATGAATTTTTCTTGAATTTCCCACGTATACCAAGCCCATCCCTAAATCCTTCTACAATGTTTAATGGCATGTATTGGTGAAGATCTGAGGTCGGAGGGGGGCAGAAAATTTTTTGTGCAAAGCTTCTCCCAGATTTCAGGGAAATCTCTTGAAAGTTGAGCATATTGGCAGCCCCTTTCATCATGGACACCCCGACACCTCGAAAGTCAAAGAAATGCATCCAGTTTTCATTCTAGGATAGTTTGGAGGCCAAAATCGTGGGAAAAGTATGTGCTAGAAGAATTCAACCGAAATTCAGGCGGAGCAATTCAACGTTGCCGATCAGGCCCTTAGGGCCTGATCGGCAACCGTCAATTCACGCATGAATTTTGCTTGAATTTCCCACGTATACCAAGCCTGTCCTAAACCCTTCTACAATGTTTAATGGCATGTATTGGTGAAGATCTGAGGTCGGAGGGGGGCAGAAAAATTGTTGTGCAAAGCTTCCCTCAGATTTCAGGGAAATCTCTTGAAAGTTGAGCATATTGGCAGCCCCTTTCATCACGGACACCCCGACGCCTCGAAAGTCAAAGAAATGCATCCAGTTTTCATTCTAGGATAGTTTGGGGGCCAAAATCGTGGGAAACGTATGTGCTAGAAGAATTCAACTGAAATTCAGGCAGAGAAATTCAAGGTTGCCGATCAGGCCCTAACAGACGATCAGACTACCGACGCATGGACTTGGTGCGGACGTCGGACTCTGACCAGTGACCAAATCCAATCCATCTCCGCTACACACATAGGGGCGTTCCACATGCCACGGGATATCTGCAGTTTTTTGTCCTGTTGGGCCAGTACGTCCTGTTGTTCCTCCTCGCGAGTCCATCCCGGCCTGAATCGTTTTCGAACAATTGAGCGTGTTTTTTTTTTTTTTGGGGGGGGGGGGGGCACGCACGACATGTGGTTGGCGCCGATCGGGCGGCCGGAACATTATCGAAGCGCCGGCATCTTCAATTTCTTCCGGTTGCGAAGGTCGGGGCTCAATCAACGAGATCCCAGTGCCTCTGGGCTGAAGTTCCAGTTCGTATGTACTTGTACTCCCGAGCGTCTGTTTCTAGACTCGCGAACAGCCTTAAGCTTAAGGGCTTAAGGGCTCATGTCCTATGTCGGTGGATCCTATGTCCCTTTTTCGGACATAGGATGGATGATGTAATGGAAACACGGTGTGGGTTCGATTCTCGGTTGCCGTACCCTTTTACACCCATCACAAAGTAAATGGTCACTATGCCTGCTATTGGCATTCACACAGCGCAGTATGCACTCTTCATAAATTCTGATGCATTTTGCTGCTCTTCCTTGCCTAGAATTCAATGCATCCCCGGCCCATAGAGCTTTAAGGTCAAAATTTCCCCATTTTCCTCAGGGTGTCTACCGAGGATCAAGAATTATATGTGGGGTTATTTCAGCCTTCAATATGGCGGGGAATCAATATTTTCAATTTCCACGCCCTTCTGATCAGTCGCTTCAAAGTTATAACATTTTTGATGGCATGTTTCAATATTTCTTCTGCATCTTCGGAAATTTCAGAGGACTGACATTACTTGGATTTTCCTCGGGAAAATCACTCAGTCATCTGGGGGTGACCCTTATACATTAATATCAGAACATTGACAACGATTATACCTGCAATATAAGAGTTAGACAAGTTTGAAGACATTGGGTTATAAAGCCAAATTGGGGCGACTTTCAGGGGCAGGTAAGTATTTATTAGACAAAATATGATTATATCTGTATGCATAAGGCCTCAGGTTAATCGGTGCAGCAAAAGAGGGATCACAATGAAAACAAGACAAGATAGGGGCTTATTGATGGCATCATGCATGGTCATGATGCGGTAAGCCGAGCCACCGGCAGCAAGTCTTGAATTTCATTGGCTCGTCCTATGTGCTTTCGGGGAAGTATCTCCGAAAAGACTTAGGACATGAAATCAATGATTTCCCATAACGGGTCTTGGGAATCAAGATTAATCAAGATGCCGAATATACCGTATCACGCGCCACATTGATATCTTGGGCGCCAAATTCAAAGGCAAGTAGTCTGTAGATCTCGAAATCTCTCTCTCTTTTCCCTTTTTTCTCTCTTTTTTTGCAACTTGAAAAACTTGAATTCCACCTGCCATCCACCGACATAGGACATGAGCCGCCTTAAGAGCTTAAGCTTTTGACAGTTGTTGGACAAGTTGGACAGCATCAACGCCCATCAGGCACCTGAATATCCGTTTGATCCGAGAACGCGATTTTAGCTTGGCCGGGCTTGACTCGCCCTCCCACTTTCTAGCCACAGCGCAAGTCGATGCTAATGCCCTGTACAACCCAATGAGCGCGATAGAGATCCAACAACAAGTGTACGTGGGCCTGGCTCCAGCTCAAGTCAGATATTGACGAAAAATCCGCAAGAAACTCCAACTACTATTTCAATCTCATTTCCTTCAGTGCGTGTCCTGCATATCGACTCCTCGCTCCTCTTTGAACTGTCCCCAGCGTTGCTATTCTATGATTATTTCCTCACTCTCGACTGGGAAGTCTCCCGGTACTGGGGATCGGCATGGAACGTCCCAAACGCTCTCTTCTATCTGAACCGATACGGGACCCTCTTCGGAACCATCCCCGTAGTCTTCCAGTACTTCTGGACAACCGAGAGCACGCCGCATAAACTCGCTGTGAGCCGTCTTTTCTCCGTTGACTATGCGTTTCGACGAGTGCTGAAATCGGCGTTAGATGTAAATCTGCCTTTTCATGCACGACGGAAAGACCTAACATCGTGCATAGATGCGCGGGTCTTCACTCCTACCACCAATATTTCGCCGTCGTGACGCAGATAGTAATCGGAGGTGGGCGCGTTCGGCTTGGTAAACGGCTTCGCGCCTTACATACATGCCGATAGTCATGCTTATCCTGCGGACATATGCCCTCTACGACCGCAATCGACGCATCCTTGTATTCATGGTATGCATCGCCGCCGCAGTGATCGGTGTCGGCCTCGTACGTTTCCGTTCTTCCACCTCGCACATTCATTTGCTAACTAATCTTTGTCCAGTGGGCCGTCCTCTCCGGACCCGGTGCCAAAACAAACGAGGACGACGAGGTTCTGGCGCTGTACATCGGATGTTCTTCGTCTGTGTCGTCTTCTGAGTGCGTCTTATCCCTTCTCTCGGATCTCCGAATTAATTTTATAACGGCGCAGAACGCTCAACTTGGCGGCTGCGTGGGGCGGAATGGTCGTGTTTGACTGCATGATATTCATCCTGACCTTGTATAGAGCGCTGAGCCGGCGGCGCTTGAGCAGTCAGGACCTTCTGACAGTCTTGCTGCGCGACGGTACGCGTATTGGTTTTATTTCGCGTGCCTGGTCTCATGCGTGCCTTCAGGCTCCATCTACTTCGGGTCGGCCTCCGCCCTCAAACACGCTGCGCATCTGACCTTTCGTTAGCGTGATGGTCATGTCGAACCTGGGCAACATCCTCACTTTTGCCGTGAGCACCGTCCTCGTACTTGTCCCAATCCAGCTTATTTTAACCATGTCCCATTCAGCTCGCCGGCGTACGTTTCTCCATTACTCGCATATATACAGCGCCCTGACGGCGCGCAGCCATACACCCGAGGCATCCCGACGACCTTCGCCAACGTCATGTCCTCTATCATGATATCCCGGCTCATGCTCAACCTCCGCGATCCCGCCCTGTCGACCATGTCGGGACGGTTCTCGCGGAGCACGACGGTGACCGGGAACGGCATCTTTACTACGTACCTAGGGAGCGGCGCTCCTGGGGAGCAGACCGAGCTGGCTACGGGCGTAAATTGTGAGTTAGTTCTTACAATGGATGGAGCGGTTCTGACTAGGGTTTATCAGATACGGACACTGGCATTGAGCTTGAAGACCGGCTGTATCGATAGAAAGCATGTCATTTGTTACAAATTATCGAAACATCATACAATCATAGGTTGGAAGCAAGCAAGGCCCATTGTTTTTTTTTTTTTTTTCATTTCATCTCCCCAAGTAACATTCTTCGCTTCGCCGTTAGATTTTGGCTAGGTCATAACATCATAAAGCCTGTCGAGTCTGTTGCTTTGTGAGGTCCTAGAATGAACGATTAAATTTCTTGGCCGGTCGCTCGTGTATATCCTCACCGAGACCGCGCCCGATGTTGTTTCCGCCATCGTTCCTCGTCACTCAGATTCAGTTCCTGGTAACTCGCTCGAGTGCTCAGCACATTGTGATTAATAGTCAGCGCCCCGAATTCGTCCCCGTTCGGCACATACGTGGGCAGCGTCATCCCTACACCGTCCCACTCGACCTCCTTCACCAACCGTCGCAGAAGCTTGATCTCTGCCCCGCTGTAGTTGTGGCATTTCGACACCTTGAGTTTCGGCAGTTTGGCGCGCCGGCGCTCGAGATAGCATATTAGCACCTCGAGAAAGCGGGCGCCGTCCAGATCGATGTACGAGTTGACGTGCGGGCGGCGCGTCACCCATCCGCCGGCCGAGCAGTCGACGCAATTCACCTCTATCTCGGTCAGATCCGGGAGGAAGGGCGGGTCGCCCGCAGAGCCCTCCAGCTCGTGGACGAGGTCCCATAATAGCCCCGACGCAGGGAGCCCGGAGATGACGAGTGTCTGAAGGCGAACGAGCCGCCTAAGAAGCGCAGGCCAGGACCCTTGTGGGCTTGTGTTCCAGTCCACGAGCAAAAAACACTCGACGGTGTCGAGCAAGGGGATTTCAGAAATTGCCACGAATATTTCGGCGAGGTCGCTGTCTGTCAGTGGGGTCCGCCAGCAGAAACAGATGTCCCGCGTGGCCACGCCCAGATCGCGGACGTCGTTGTAAGTGAAGCCGAAGACTACGTGCTGGAAGAATCCGACATCCATGTAGTTCGGGCTCATATAATAGTCTGTCCCGACGGTCCCGTACAGGCGGTGGAGGAACATCGACTTGGGCGGAGGCCGCCTGAGGTTTCGGAGCACAGTCTGGAACATGCTGCCGGCCTCGGCCGCGACCCAGAGATCGAGGTCGTATCGTAGGATCTGTGGACACTCCAATGCCGCGATGAACTGCGTGCAGTGCGCAGGTGATGCGGATAAATGCAGCTCGCGGAGACTTGGAAGGGAAATTCGACGGATAGAGGCCGAAGTGGAGGGGATGGCGAAGCCGCGGAGGGTGAGGATTTCAAGCTCCGTGAGTAGTTGGATCGCCGCGGCGAAGGTGTCCCATCCCACATCTTCCGAGTCTCCGTTGTTGATCTCCAAGGATACAAGCCGGGCGGGGAGATGGGGGAGAAACGCAACGTTGCTGCGGACCTGGAGATTTCGCAGCATCGGGTACGGCTGAATGTCAGGATCCAACGGAATTTCTGGGGATGCCAAAGGGCTGTAACTTTCCATGCAGAGAGTCGTCAGCATGGGAAAGGGCCCACCCAGTAACTGGGTTACTTGATCGTCCAAAAAGAAACATCGGATCGAAATTCTCCCAACTCTGTTGGCCAGTTTTAGGACCTCGCAGACGCGATCCCGAACAAACGGGAACGAAACGTCTGCTTCCACTATCAGAAGCGAGGATTTTGACCGTTCGATACAACGCCGCGTCCATTCCGATGTGGCGAAGACGACATGCCCCCAAAGATGTGGAATGTCGAGAGCAATTTCCCTCCAGCCGGAGCACACCTGGCTGCAGAAAACCCAGGAGTGATCTGAAAGATCGCATGCCTCGCAAACGACGATGAACACCTCGGCGAGGATTTCGGGTGGCAGACGATTGATCGCGAGTTTCTCATTATGTCCGCGATCCACCGGAGGCGTGTCGAATGAAATGGGGGAAACAAATTCCGTGGAGGTTGAGCTGGAGTTTGAATTGTAATCGTTTGCGATGAGTAGCGTTGGCCGCGCTGTACGCCGCCGAGCGAACGCCTTTTTGATCCGGGACCACGGGCCTGGCAGAAGTGGTCTGAGCAATCGCATTCGGTCGATCTTCTCGTATAACTTACTTGCAAATGTGACCGTAGTCTTATAGTTTTGTCCTGTCCCCGCACGCATTTACAAGGGACAAAGGGCGGTGCACGGCGTTGATCTTTGTTTATCCAGTGGCGTATTACAAACAAGCATTTGAGTCACGTGCAGACCCCCATCTGGATAGTGCTGCCGCGGCTCGGCTACGGCTGGCTCGGCTCGGCTTTTGATGGCTTCGAAGCCATCACATCAAAGCCGAGCCGAGCCGCTCAAAGATCGGCTGGCTTCAACGGTTTCGGCTCAGCCGTGGCTCAAGCCGCGGCTTGAATTTTTTTTCGTGAATCGCCTTTCCTGCCCTCCCAAGGCCACAATAATTGCCCATAAGCACTGATACTGCATATAATATATGTAGGGCAGAAGAATTGCTCTAGTAAATCAATATTTTTCTTTTGCAGAACAATGGGTACGGTTCCATTTTGATCATATCGACCATCTTCGCCATTGCGGGCTCAATTCTCCATCGATGGCTTAGAAAATTATATGAGCGGAATCGCACCGCAATTCCGGGGGCACTGACTAGCTCAGAACACTTTTATTCGACCTACAGAAAATGTAGGTACTCATCTTGTGGTTTGATGCAAATGCTCGCCCACACGGGGAGATGTGAATCTACTGCCCCTGGAATGTTGTCAGAGCGCACTCATGGCATTTTATTAGGGTCCCTCATTGGATTTTCTTTGTGGGCCTTTTGCTGCGTGAACGAGGTGGTTGAGTCCGAAATTTGAGCCTTGAACACTGCTTTTAGGCAAGCGTGCTCTCTGCCTCTCAGAGGCCACCATATCTGTTGCCAGCCCCCATTGGGGTGTTTCTGAGAGATCCTAGGACTCAAACTGTCCTTACGAGGCCCCAGCCTAATGCGCGACATATTTCAATTGACAATCGGTCAGACACGTGCAGTATCTCGGTAATGTGTCTGTCCCCACGCCTTTGCCTTCACGCTGACCCCAGAATATTCCGCAAGACTATGTAGCCTGACCTGCGAGCAGCGAAAGCGAAACACAATGAGTGAACTAGTATGGGGAGAAAAGAAGCAGAAAAGACGAACTACTTAAAGTTATAATCTCTCAGCTTCCTCAAACTCCTCCGAAAAAAGGCGCATGGGGCTGGGGAACGTCCGGACGAACTTGGCGAGCACAGGCTTGCACGCGAGGAGCATATACATGTGCTTCGTCATGTGCATCTCAAGCTCCAGGGGCGGCAGCGGGATGAACATCGTGGGTCACAGCACGAGGCTGGATGGTGCATGCGCGCCTGTCCGCGACTCATGGCGGGTTCAGGCCTGTTGTGGCAGTGCAGCCACCAGCCTGCCGTGGAGACACCCTCACATGGCAGTCCAGTCACCTCAACGGCCTCTGCGTAGATGCCATGCACGTGGGCGGGTGCATCCCCAGGCTCAGCTGCATGACCGTCTGGTTGTTCGCCGCCATGATCGTGAACGAGCTACCAACCGCCGGGATGGTCTATGCCAGCACTCTCCCACGGGAGCACCGAGAGCGGTGGTGCATCCCACTCGCTCGGCGGTACCTGCATCGAAAGCACTCTATCCCAGAGACGGCTGTAGTGGGTTAGCGACGGCGAGGACAACAGAGTAACATGCACTTCGTAGTACACATGTGTGGTCTCTTCCCGCCAGACTGAGTTCCCATTACATGGAACACTATCCCTCGTATCCCGCTGCGCTTGATCCACATCGCGCACCGCTGCATTGTGCACTGTCAGGACCTGGACATGTAGGTCTGGCTCAAGATCAACACAGCTTGCGGAAAAAGATGAGACTCATCCGGGATGAACTTGGTTACGGGTCAAGCTTTCATTGGCGACCAGCAGTACATTTTTCATCGATAAGCTGATGACTGCGAGATAGCAGATAACAAGCACTTTCCTTATACTGAATGTCGCGAATGTCTGGGAAATATTGGTAGACGCGGCTGCTGAGAACACAGTTGGGTCGTCCCATGCAGAGCCGTGCGGTCCAACGATTTACTGCATTGAAAAGCAGCGACTTCACAGTGCTTTGTCAGTTGTCAGTCCATCTTGATGAGCGTGATAGGATGTCGATAGGGTGTTCTGAGGTGGGCAGAGGTATCTGGACCTGTCGAGAGCCATGGGAAGTTGAGGAGAGCAAGGAACGATGCAATTACATGTCATGTCAAATTCGGTTGTGAGCCGTTTGTAGCCACGGCTAAGCTGTTACTGGAGCCGGCTTAAGCTGTAGCCAAGCCGACGAAGCCGCCACGTGAACGGCTGGCTAGGCTCAGCTTATTTTTGGCTCGGCGCCAACGGCTAGCCGAGCCGAGCCGAGCCGCGGCAACACTACATCTGGATGAGATCCGTTCAAGATCCGTTCAAGTTGAAACTTTGGTTGCACCCTGTTGCTTGTTTGGGATTGGGACCTCTGCTAAACCTCTGTAGTAATCCACTCCTCCTCCATTCTGTCGTACGTACTCAAGATTTTCGGTGTCTATTTTGAGCCACCGTCCACTGCCAGCGCCGTCAATGTCCAGTAAATACGGACACGTGCCCGTACTGTGAAGTTGGCTGAACTTTTGAACATTACGGGGCGAGCCGTGAACTTGTCCATGTAACTGCCCGTTTACGCGTAAAATACGCCTTCCCAAAATCGACACAATCAACATCCCGAGGCACGATGCTGAAGATTGCCACGCCGCTGAGTTATATACTACCCGCCGGTGGAAATTCCAATGGTGGTCATCAGTGGACATCGTTGGACACTGGCAACTGGACCTATTCAATGCCGATGTGGTCGGCGCAGCGCGTCGTTCTGATCAGCGCTCCGAGATCCGGAGCAGGGGCCAGTGGAACGAGATGTTGCCCCGATGATGTATGCATTGAAATCTGCCTACCCTAGCCTTGTGACCGATTTCTGATTCAACCCAAGCAAAAACGCCGTTAACTGTTACTACCCCAAAGAAATTCTTGAATGGCAGATTTTCGCGCCCCAATGAGGCGTCTCCGGAACATTCATCCCGCTTTCTTTAGCCCGATGTAATTCTTTTTTCGGATTGGCTCCGATGCCAGCGCAGAGGCATCGCTTTGACCGTCTTGCCCATTGTGGAATAACCTGTGCGATCGAATGTTCAAACTCAAGGTTGTGGTTGTAAGAATGGGCCCTGTGCACCGTATCCGCGACAGTACAGAATAATAAGCCATCGAGCATGCCCATACGCCGAAAACAAAAAATATACATAGTTCCCCTGGAAAGTATCGCTATCATTTCGCATCCACCTAGTTCCATCGACACAATCACGACCTCATGCCAATTACACGAAACTCATCCGCTCAAAAGAGAGTTACACCGGTGGAGGCCGCCGACGCAGGGCGCAGCACCCGCCAGCGTCCGACAACGGCACCCATGGCGCCGTCTGCAATTCCGAAGCGCCAAGTTGCGCCCTCGAGCATCTGCCACCCCCACAATTCTGCGCAGTTGCTGACTGTACAGGAGGTCACCAGCACGCAACCCGCTGTGCCCTCGAACAGGCCTGAAGCCGAGGCAGAGGTCCAAACAAGGGGGACGAGCACTGACCCCCCTTTGTCGTACCTCCGAGGGCCACCCCACAATTACGGCCCCGGGACAACGAACAGGCGCACACCCCCTGCTAGCAACACGGCGTTCGACAATACCATTGGACCCACGACACCATCGCGCTCAGTGGCTCCGTGGACGGGTGGGCTTCGCCCGTCGCTGAGCACCTACCTCTCGGCGAGCAGTGCGGTTGAAACTCACCGTCTGAACATCACGAAGCCGCCGAACCGGACTGGCAGGACCGAGGGGGAGACCTTTTATATGCGGCCGAGGAAGTGAGGTGTGCGCACCGTCGGGAGATAAACGAGGGGGCTAGATACGGGTTATGTTGACGACGTTACGAACTGTGATTCCATGCAACAATTAGGGTTTTGTTGAAGCTCTATGGTTCCGTACGCAAAGCACGCTTACCAGGTCTCGACGACCGACCCCACAAATTCACATACGATGTGGATTTAGATGGACGTGAGTGAGTGATAAGGTCAGTAAACGTCAACGAAGTGAAGGACAAGCTAAGTTGACACGGGAACAGCCGGAGCGGGTCCAACCGACATTCTGATCCCATCTGATCTGACTCTGGATCCTTCTCTTCTGGATCCACCTTGCAAGGTTATAGCTATCTCTCCCGCTGATCGTCCCTCACTATCTCGAGCTCTCAGTCTAAGAAAACACTCCCGGGAAATCCAGATTTCTCGACCGGCAAAAGTTTTCAGAATGACCCACCTTTTTGGAGCTGCTAGCCTTCCAAATTCAGACGGAGGTTTTACATTAACCTTTCCCACCGAATTCTTGGAAGATCTTGCGTACAATGACACATCGTAGTGAGGACTTTATCCGCCCTTCTTCCATCGCCCCCACAGTACAAACCGCAATGTGCGTCCGACCGCGACCGTTTTCAAAGCACTTGAAGCTCATCTGTCATAGTATGTCCCCGGAAACCTTCGCAATAAAATGTCAGTTTTGGTGTCATCGATAAGATCACATAATGATACGCTGCGCAGGCGTGGCTATCGATCCAGAGATTCAAGGGTGTGTTACCTGCAAATTGTCCGTCGAGGACGTGGGGGTGGAGACAGAAGTGCTGCAGAGTGACCTTCCCAGATGCACCCTTAGCCCGCCGCTCCGGTAATCTCCAGCATTTCCCCGACTCCGGAAGATTCTGATCGATCTAGTATTCGAGCAGGCATGGTCCTTGTCGTGCGCTGCACTTACTTTAAGCGGGCCTGGAAAACACGCCGGATCACCACCCGAAATATTACATTCGAAGATATCCTCCAACAGATACTCACTGTCAACCCCGGTACGCAACAGGATGACTGTATGTACCTCTTACTGGTTGTCGACCGGTCACCTAGGGAACTCGACCACAGTGGATACCTCGGACGTCACGCTCCATATAAATTTCGGCAATGTGCGTGCCTCTCACTACCTCTCCCGGGAACGCACAAATCTCTTGCCAGGCACCCGACGCGTTGGATTATTCTTTCCGAGCAAAGACTATTCATCAAGGGTCAGTACCCCGGCTACCTGAGATCCAAATTCAGCGGTCTGGCATTAGACCGGTGGCGGTATCCAGTAAGCCAACACATCGACACACTGCTGCTGCTCATGCATGACACATCCTAGTGGCTAAAATTAACCACGCCATATCGGGTCGCGGCTTTCACTATATCGGACTACACGCCGACGGGTTGACCATGTTCGAGCGTCGATTGGCGAAAGGGCCATACCCGCAGGAATTTTCATTGACTCCGATGTTGTGTGTTTCATTTTTATCGTGACTTAGCACTTGTTACTGATCCTTGTAGTTCTTTTCATCCCGAGATGGAGATACGCCTATGCCTATCGCGGAGGCCTTTTTACATCTGGCCCGTCAAGTCTATCGTCAAATCCTCGTCGCTGACGGCAGCAGAGGCTCATAAATTTCTTTCCGCAGGGGCGGAAGAAGGAGTTGGTGAGCGTGTTTCGCCAAGCCTTCGCTTAGGCGATCCCTCACCTATTTCCTGCCTACAGAGCATACCTTCGCCGACGTCCCTGAGATCACCATCCGCTTGGTGAGTTCTGACTCCACCGTCCGATGAAGGACCATGTTCGAATTCAGAACGACCAGCAGTGGAACGAGCCTGTCGCTGTTCTCGAGCAAAGCAAGGAGGCGGTTTCGCGCCGTCACCATATCCTGTCTCATCTCGGTCGTTCTCGGGCATTGCTGGAAAATATCGTCAAGGTGGCCGGGTCGACAAGCGAAGTGCGTTCATTGCCGTCATTTCGTTCGCTGTTAACGCCTACCCAGCTCCACCCGATCGCTAAGAGTGTAACTGAAGGATTGGGTCAAATATATAGTGTATGCTCAGTAATCCTACCCCGGGTTTGATCTCACCCACGCGGGAACAGACTCTCGTCAAGTTGGAAGACTGGGATGACAAGTTACTCGACCTCATTGACGACATGAGTCGATTCCTGGCCTATGTTGACAATCTCACGTGTTTTGTGGGCGTGGGACACTTCCAACAAACTCTGGAGACTCTGGAACCCATGATCCGACTCGCAGGCAATTTGATTCTCAAGTACCATCGACATGGTAAGTAGGAGCCACTCGCACCGATGGCACACGATGACGGGAGTACGCGTAGGGCTTTTGACATTTCACACGGAGATGAATGAGTACGATACCCTCCGACGGCGGTTTGAGCGGTGGACGCGTCAATTCAGCCAGGAAATGGGGCTCGAAAGTCTCAAGCGGCTCGAGGTTGTGCGAGATATGATGCTACGGCAACAGGAATTCCGTAAGTGCCCCGACAAGCATCAATTGGCATCGGATATTGATTTCCAAAGTCAACAAGCATCGCGCCGACATCATCGATAGCATACGTCCGGCTGGAACGGATCGCCAGAGACCCATTCCCGGATGCTTGGAGGGCACACGAGAACGAATCTTTAGAAAAATCTACTCCTGGCTAGAATCCAGCGACTCTCCCAATATCCTCTGGATCAAAGGATTCCCCGGATCTGGGAAATCCTGCATTGCCAGGTCGGTAGTGGAGCAATTGACGGTCACCCCCTCCTTCGGCTCCAGCTTTTTTTTCGAACGCGACGGCGGGACCTTCACTGCCCCATCCACAATGCTTCGGAGCATCGCTTCTGATCTATCTCGACGCCCACTGATCATGGAGGCTCTAGTCGCGGAACTGGAAGCGAGAAAGATTGACTTCAGCACGGCCAGCATCAACGAACAGTTCGTTCGGTTGGTGGAAAACCCCCTTCGGCATTTCGCACACGAACTTCGGGAAGGCAACCCCCTCATCATCGTCCTGGACGCACTTGATGAATGTGGTGGTCTCGGCAAATTCCGCCGCCAGGATCGAGATGCCGTTCTTGCCATTATACAGCGATGGTCCACATTCTCCCCGTTGCTGAGGCTCGTTGTAACGAGCCGTGACGAAACCTCGATCGCCGAAGTACTGGATCCCATCAGTACACCACTGGCACTGAAATTGGACAGCCAGCAGGCCACCCGAGACATCGAGGAATTCCTGAATGCGGAATTCAAGAGGATAGCGAGAAACTATCATCTCCCGGACTCTTGGCCGACGCGAGAGGAGATCCGGACCCTCGCGAAAAAAGCCAAGGGTCTCTTCGTTTGGGCGGCGACCTTGGTAAAATTCGTGGATCAGCCCAGACCTCAATATGTATTACAGCGGATTCTGCGAGGAGACATGGACGTGGAGGGCGATATCACCGATTTATACGAACTTATTCTCAGGATTTCGTTCTACCAGGATCGGCAGCCAAGTCCGGAATTTGTAGCGGAATTCAACACCTTCGTTGGTTGCATTGGAACAGCGAGCCGTCCCCTGGAGAAAGACAGCGCCTTGTTCGACATCCTTGGCGTTCAAGCTGAAACCGCGCGCTTCATCTGCACACAATTACGATCGGTCCTAATGGACGACGGAAAACATTTGCGTTTTCATCACCAGTCGTTCGTTGATTTTCTAATCTCGAACTTTTGTCCACTCGGTTTTCGTATCATCCCACACGATAGTAGGAAGAAGACGTCCCGGGCTATTTTCCACCTCCTGAACAACCGCCTCCGTTTCGATCCTTGTAAAATCAGAACATCCCGAGATTCTAATCCTGCGCCCGCGGCCACTACGAAGTACATTCCACCGGAGATCTATTATGCCTGCAAGTCTTGGGAGGATTGTCTTTCCGAGGACAACAAAGGAGATGCGGAGATTTTATCATCTCTCAAGACGTTTTTCGAGACGAAATTTCTGTACTGGCTCGAAGTGCTCAGCTTGGGCGGTGAAATCCCCTGCGCGCGGAATCAATTGTGTTATGCTGCAATATGGAGCACCGTACGTGGTATTTTCTCCGCCCGTTCGTGATCTCATGTGTTGATCATCTCAGGATTGCGAACTCCTCAAATTCCTCGAGGATGCGATCGCGTTTCTGGAAACATTCCAGGAGTGTATATCCAAGAGCGCGCCCCATATTTATTTATCAGCGATGACATTCACTCCGGAAACATCCAAGATACACCAGATTTATTCGCCGTTGATACGCCCCTGTGCTACTGTCAAAGTTCAAACAGCAGAAAGTTTCCGAAGGGGGCGTAGTGATATCCCCGCGCCTATCATCTATTCGGCCCCCGATGCCGAGTTCGCGGAAGAGTTTGAGGGCCATGTCGATGACATACTTTCGGTGCTCTTCACCGAGGACGGATATGTCGCCTCTGCTTCATATGATGCTACAATCCGTTTCTGGGACCCCACCTCCGGTGGACCAGTTCTGACGCCATTCACAACTCATAAAAAGGCCGTAACCTCCCTCGCCTTCGCAAGCGATTCCAAATTTCTCGCTTCTGGTTCCCGTGATGGAACCGCCTCCGTTTGGGACATGGAGACCCACAAACTCCTTGCGACGTTCGCGGACGAGGATGTAATAACATGCGTTGCAATATCCCCAGCCGGTACGCTCCTTGTCACTGGCAGCAAGAATAAAACGGTCAAATTCTGGGATATTTCCGAGGAGAAAGAGTGTAGGGCCGCCTTCCGTGAACACACAGACCGCGTAACTGCCCTGGCCTTTCTGGACGACAACGACACTTTATCTGGCTCTTTGGATGGGAAGATTTATCGGCACCATATCTCTGGACACAGCGAAATGTTGGTGACCGGCAAGTTTCCAATCCACTCATTCACCATGGAGCCATCGACAAGCATCCTCGCAGCTGCATGCTACAGTTGCATCGTTATCTGGAACTTGGCAAACACGACTCAGCTCGACGCAACTTATCTGGCCGAGAATTCCCACCAATTGCAATCCGTTGCGGTGAACGGATCTCGCATAGCCGCAGCGGTCGGAAACAGGATTCAGATATGGGATATCACCTCTGGGAAGCTCATTCTCGGGCCATTCGATGGCCACAGGGACGTCGTAACCTCGATGGCATTTTCAGAGGACGGCAAACGTCTGGTTTCCGGTTCCATGGACCGCACAGTCAGAATATGGAACACAGGCAGTGAGATTGGGGATCCTCTCGGCGGCTTCCCCGAAGGTTCAAAAATTGAATCGACAGGTTGGATCCGGGGACCAAAGCGCGATCTGATTATTTGGGTACCACAGTCGTACCGCCGAAGATTATGTTGGGGTAGAGCTCTCACTGTGATTGACGGCAGACCAGGAGCACATATCACTGTGTCCGAGGCTCTGTTGGGCAGAAGATGGTATCAATGTCTTGCCATCTGAATTTTTACAAAGGACGGCGTGGCTCAAATTTCCTGGGTGTAATTCCTCAGCATATGTTACATCATGTAATTTCGAGGCCTTATCATCCTCGACCTCTGTAGTGGATCATCAACGACGGATCACCCGGGAAGGCGGATTACGCAAGTAATGCGGCTCTTTCCGAAACCTCCTTCGTAGCTTACATACCACATCCTCAAAATTTGTTGCAACTTCGAAACACAGGACCCGCACGGAACAGGCACGGAAACCCACAGTATACAATTTTGGCGGCATCCCAGTGCATTATCCACTACAGTACCGATCAAATGCCTATCCCCGCGTTACTGCCCGGCCACCCACGGGTTTGATCATCACTGACAAGTAGCGCTCATTCTCGCCCACTTATCGCAGTGGGATAAGTAAGCGGCCGTGGATCGCTGTCTTTTACTTCATCCAGCACCTTTGCCCCGGACTCGCGATGGGCAGCTTGGACGCTCTGAAAGTCGCCATCATCACGGGTGAGCACTCCGTACAACCGAGGAAAGGGAGATGTGAGCCTTCCCTAGAAAACTTTTTGCCCAAGGTCGACGGTGTCACGGTTACGTTGGCGCAGCTTCTCGAGCATTTGAGCGCGCGGGGTGTCAAAGCTATCCTACTAGGCCCTGTGAGTGGAATGGTGAGCCTAGTCAAGCACATTTGACACCGGCTCATCTCTCGTGCAGAACGAGTACGCTGGCTGTCGAATTTTCGGCGCATTCGGCTTCCCTCTTCCCGCGTATCCCGGGCTCAAGATCAAGTGGAGAAATTTTTATCTTCGCCGCACCACTTTTACTCACAGGAGACTCTAGTTTCATCCCGCCATCGTTTATTCGAGAATTACAGGAATTTGACCCAGATGTGATCCATCTCATAGATCCAATCTGGTTGGGTGTCCAGGCTCTTACCGCCATCAAGATATTGTTCCCCAATATACCTTTAGTCACAAGCCAAGATACAAATCTGCCCACCTATGCAACTGTGTTCGGTTTCCCATACTTCCGCAATCGGATTTGGAAGATATCAAGCTATGTCCACTCCTTCGGTCAGTTCACTCTCGTTCCGAGCCCCAGCACCGCAAGCCTCTTGAAGGCTAAAGGGTTCGTGAATATAAGAATCTGCGACCGAGGAGTGAATCCAGAGTGGTTTAGTGTGCGTTGCCTCATTGTGACGTTGAATATTGGTTGATTCTAGTTTAGCCCGCACTTCGAAATCATGCCCTCCGTCGACGTTGGGGGCTGAACTCCGATGATATAGCTATATTATCAGCAGGACGCGTGAGCCCGGAGAAAAATCTACAGCTGCTGATCGAAAGCTCTTCTCTACTGTCCAAGGATATCAGGGACCACGTTGTCATAGTCTTCGTTGGGGATGGACCCTTGACGCCTCGCCTCAGAGAGCTATGCACGACTAGAGACATCCGTGCGCTCTTTCTGGGTCAGTTGACTGGAGAGGCTCTTTGGAAAACATTTGCTAGTGCCGACATCATGAGGTAATGTTTTGTTGCTGGCATTCATCCTTCGTTGCACTCATTGGAACACATTCTAGTTCTCCTTCATTTACGGAGACATTCGGACAGGTTACGTTGGAAGCCATGGCCTCCGGACTACCGGTCGCCGGACTGTACGCAGAAGGCACGGTCGATCTTGTCACCCATTTGGGGACCGGGTTACTTCTCGACGTCCATGCTGGGGATAAAACCCACCCATGGAAACCATACTGGCCCTTGGATGTCAACGCCCAAATCGCAACTTACGATAGCTGCGCGGACCTGATGCGCCCATCGTCCACTTCCTTTCAAGTTATTGCGAGGCAATATGCATCGCTATTGGAGCTCCTCATTTCGGACCACGCGCTGCGAGCCGAGATGGGTGCAGCCGGATTACTGGTCGCACAAGAATACCCATGGGAACGTTGCACGGACCGAATACTCTCTACATATATGGACGCCCTGCGGACTCGCACACGGGCACCGCATGTGGCCTCGAATTCCGGATTACTCCGATTCTTCATCCATGCACTCATTGTTGGACTGTCTATCTTCGTTGCGGCGCTATCTCATCTTTCGTATATGATCCCTACACTCACAGACCTTGCCTGTTAGCACTCTTCAAAGCTTATCTTGAATTTTTTTCTTTGTAGCTTCTCACCAAATGATTTTCAGCGTCACCCCTGTGAATATGAACCTCTACAGCGGTCACATGCGACCGTTGTAAGTAAAGGAACTGATATTTAACCTTATTAAACCGGGGCGTAATTATAAGCTGCCGCCTCGGCTCTTACGGCACTCGATTTCTCTCCGAGTCATGTCCACCACGGAATCGTACCCCAGACCCTTGAAGATCACCATCGTTGGCGCTGGTATCGGGGGCCTTACGGCGGCTGCTGCCCTAAGAATCGAGGGACATGAAGTTCAGGCAAGTATGTTACGGTCGGGGGAAGGATTCCTGATGCCAATCGCAGATTTTCGAAACACCTTCCATGAACAAGGAAATCGGCGCATCCATCACACTGGCCGACAACGCTCTCCGCGTCTTGAATTATCTCGGTTTCGATATTGAGCATCTCAAGGCTGGGGATTATCTCGGAGTGTATGTCTAGTACCCTTTTTTTCCTCTGCCAGAATCTGAGAAACCATTCGCTTTGAAGTGCGTGGTTCGATTCGAAGGGCGGCGAAGGTCGGTTTGACGCGATGCACGATCCCCAAAATACGTTCGGTCGGGTCAGTGTCTGACGATGACTGTCTGTGAGTTGACCAAGGTCGGGTATTCCAGTACGGATTAGTGTGCCACAGATCAGATCTACAAAATGAGCTGAAAAGGCTTGCAACGGCGGATGACCTTCCCGGGAAGCCAGTGACGATACATCTGAAATCGGAGGCCTTGTCCTGTGATCCTGCTACTGGAACGCTCACGCTCAAGAACGGCGAGATCGACTTGATCATCGGGGCCGACGGAACTCATGTATGAATTCACTTCGATTTTGTCGACCGCCTACTCACTCTCCGATGACAGTCCACAATCCGAACCTCGGTGCTTGGACATCAATTGATTTAGGGCTCCAACCGTTTCCGTTTTTAAACGGTTAAAACGGTTTATAAACGGTATTTTTAACCATTTAGTTTGAGAGGCTCGGCAAACGGTAAACAGATGGTAAACAAACGGTTCAAACGGTACCATTTCTCAGAACCTTTCTGTCATATTTTCCACATATACGAGGGTCAGGTGCGTTTCTACTCGCGACCGATTCATTCCACCACTCCTCATTTGCTCCTCATGCCAAATTTTCTATTGCGGCCAAGATTGCGGCATGGGCCCATGCCGACACACTGTCACACATCAGTTGTGACCAGATGTTACCAGATATCAGACGTTCTCGACAGCTCCATCCAATTTCCCCTTCCCTGGGCACAAAAACACTAATTGAGGCGGGAACTACCTGTGTTGGACTTGGTTTCACTCTCTACACAGTCCAGCAGTCCTTATTCTCCCAGCAAGCAAATTTTACCGTTTAAAACTATTTCAAACGGTTTGTAAACGTTTACGTACCGTTTACCGTTTAGTTTGACGCCTCCGTCAAACGAAAACTAAACGGAGCCCTAAATTGATTGCTCCGCCCAGTGGGCGGACTGCCTTCCGCTGCCTCGTCGAAGCGGCGAAGACGGAAGGCCGCCCAGAGTTTGATTGGTTGAACTCGGGTTCGGCCGGCCCACGAGGGGTGCGCTCCAAGGATACCAGCGGACGCTATATATTCGTATATCCGTGCAGAGACAACACCTTAATTAATATCGTCGCCCACCTCCCTGATCTCCGAGACCAAGACAAGTTCGGGGCGCTAATTTCTATACGCTGTGCTGCACCGACCTAAACTAACATGATTTGCAGATTGGAATTTGTTGGTGACGAAGGAGGAGCCGGTTCGCGCGTTCGAGGACTTTGACGCCCAGTTCACGGCGCTTTTCGCACTCGTAGACGGGCCTGTGCATTTGTGGCAGATACGCTCTCTCCTGCCCCTGCCGACATGGATAAATGGGCGCGCTGCGCTTATCGGCGACGCTGCGCACGCCACATTCCCGACAATTGGTACGCCCGCCTTCATTCGCCTGGAATGGTTTGCTAAAGGTAAACGAACTGATGGCCCGATAGGCCAAGGCGCCGCGATGTCCATCGAGGACGGAGTCACAATCGCGTGTCTGCTGCCACTGGGGACCACTCGGGAGCAGATTCCTGGCCGGCTGTATACATACCAGACCCTCCGCAAAGAGCGCGGGGAGTTCGTCGTCAGGGAATCGCTGGAGCAAGTCACGATCCCGTCCAAGCGCGGTTTGTACAGCCGGTGTGCGTCTCGTTTCTTTCGGTCTTAAACGAAGACTGATGGTTTTTTTGTCGGCGTTAGCTCCTGAAATGCAGGTGTTTATAGTGAACCACGATGCCGTGAGGGTGGCGAGGGAAAATCTGGCGGTCCACGTTACTATCTGATGATGAACCATTAAAAATTTGGTTGCAATGTTCTGTGTAGTATTTTGTAGAACCAGGCGCGGTAATATATCCTCCTCCTCCTACACACGGGCCGGAGCGGAGGGTAACGGAATTATATAGATTGTTCAAGATTGCGCATATCATATCAAATTAGGCCATACTAGGCAGTTTCATCATGACCACGGCCTCCCTCCGCCGCGAGTTCCATCATATTGAGGAGGACTCTCGCTCCGACAATCGAGTAAGCGCTAAAGCAACGCAATGATACTCTGAGTCCCGAAAAATCTGAGAAAAAGAACCAGCAACTCACGCAAACGAGGGCCTGGCGCACGCCTCAGTGAACGATTCATACGTAGGGCTAAGAATGACGCACATCATGAGCACCTGGACGAGGGACGGCGGTCCCACGGCCCAGAGGACGATTTGCGGCGGGTTGACCACTGGCGGCCCTGATTAGCACGATGCAGCAATGGGACCCGGGGAACGCACAGACGACGGCGAGAAACCACACCACGCCATCGCGCAGGAAGACGGCGGCGATTGCGTGCGTGTTGTAGGGTCGCGACGCGGCAATGCGACGCTGGCAGTTCTGGACCGTGACGCAGAACATCGAGAATGACTGTGTAGTTAGTAGGGATTTAGATTATCGTGGAGTGGGTTTAGAAGGTGGCGTACCACGACCAGGGATGGGATGGGGAAGACCGAAAAATATCTGGGAATCGCTGCGGATAAAAACTTCAGTTTTTGCCCGAGGGATAAATCGTGGGCCTTTGTACCGTGCGCATAGCAGCCCGTGACAAATCTAGAGAGTATGGCATGCTATGTATGGAGGGCTTGCGGAAAGTTGAATCGCATACCCGACATGTACATATTCTAGCGAACGTCAGAAAGGTAGGGCGACGCGAGGGTATCTCTCACCTCTCAAACCGTTGACCACGGATGTCGTGATCGAGAGCCTGAGTTGATGCATCAGTCCGAGATAGAACTTTCAAAGAATAGACGGTTATACATACATCGTGGTGATTTCGGCTTCGAAAGAAGGTGTGAGCGTTCATCATGGCGCGGAAGATGTCCACCGACCAATGATCATCGCCAGCAGGATGTACATCACCGGGCGCGATCGATTACATAGGATCCAAATTCTGTTCAACGGGGAACGGTTAGATACATAATCAAATCCACGATGGCGAGACGCACCGTAAGAGTAATATCACATCCACGGTGCCGACGATTATTGTGGCACTAGTTCCCTGGACCTAGAATTGTCAGGACATGCAGAAGCGACGGGAGGTGGTATCTCCGCACTTGTTGGGATATGAAACAGCTTCGCGAGTATGGTTATCGGGCGTTTTAGCAAGAATGGACAGATCTGAACGCACGTCTAGGAAGATGATTATGGATCATTAATGATTCTTAGCACAAATACTAAATTTATTCACCAGATCTGACGGTGTTGGTCGCACGTAGACTGAGAAGATGTTGGAACGTGCTGTGGCGCAGTGGGAAGAAATGAAGTACCGGCTGTGCAGAAGCTGTGGCGCAGATTAGCGGCGGGTAATGAATATCGATGTGAATGCGCACCATGTCGCTAAGATACCAAAGTACCGATTCTAGGAACAGTCCAGTGAAAAGAAACATATTCGTATAACGTCGCGTACCCATAGCTAGTTGGGGCGAGGGTCAGCAAAGTGTGGAGCTTGAACGAAAGAGAAAAATATAAGACTGACGTATAGCCACTTTGCAAGAGCCTTAGGACGTTTCCAGACCATCTCCACCTAACGAGGAATTTTGAATGATTTATGTGACAAAGAAATATGTAGACGGAAAGGCCTACCTCTCTGCGGAGGGAGATGAGGCAGTCGAATCTGAAAAGCACCCCAGTCAAACCCAATTCTATATATCCTCCGAGTGAAATCGGCTCACACCACGAGTGTCAACGAGGCCACTGTTGTGAAATGCGTCAGACTTGGGAGTTGAGAACCAATGGGAACAAGCATGCCTGCGACATAGGCTGTGATTTGGGCGTCCACGGCAAGCTGAAGGAGCTCGGCCTGTTCCTGGGACATAGGCAGTGACAGAGCAGGACGTGGTGGGATGAAAGAGCCGCGACCGTGGCCTTGAGCCGATAAAAAAGGCTTTGATCATGATCTTGCGATGGTGCTGTGAGAGCTCGAACGCTCATCGCGAACAGTGCGGGAGAACCACCTCCCCGATCCAGGCAGGCTTTGCGCAGGCTCCACCGATTGGAATGATGATTGCTATTAATTGGCGGTCAAAGTCGAGAGCAAGTAAGGATAGTATCGTTTGACCTTCAGTACAGAGCATTCGCGAACACTGAAAATTCAGGTTCATGGAAAAATGTCATCGGAGGAACGGGCCGTGATCTGATGCATACCATGTGCCATCAATACCTGTTTATTACGGCCGTGTGCCTCTGCGGAATGCATCTTTGGGCGTCTCGAATATCATGAATCTATGCTCGCCTTAACATATTTTCATTGTGGGGTCCACTCCTCCCCACTCACGCCCCTCCTGCGTCAATTCTCCTCCCTGGATGCCGGTGCAATCGAGCGCCTGAAAAACCCTGCGCGGGGCGGCCAAAATCTCTCTCTCCGCTATCGTAGACTCGAACAGTCACTCCGGAGGAAGGAGAAACTACAGCTGAACATGCGCGCGCTCGAATCTGACGATTCTCGGAGCTTTGACGATGGGCTGTCGCGTGTGGCACGGACGCACCTGGACGACCCCACCCGGTATTTTCGTGGCTTCGAGATCCCGCAGCGGCCAAAACCACCTGAATCCGATGGTGTGTCCAGGTTAAATCATGTTCAATTGATGTTAATTGACTGGCCTACAGAATGCTGCATGTCGGGCTGCGCCGTCTGTGTGTACGATCTCTACGAGGAATCGCTCCGGACGTACACCGAGGCTATGGCGAATTTCAGAACGATGTTGACTGCTGCTGAGATTCCCCGGGCAGCGTGGCCTGACAGCGTTCGAGTGCGCCAGAGCGCAGACGAGTTGAAGAAGGGCGTCACGCTGAGCGCGTTCGAGGAGCTGGAGAAGTCGTTGAAAGAGAAGAGAGCCACCCCGGACGTTGGCGCACCTCCGTAATTTTGTCTGTTATACCTTACGAATCTAATTTGACCGCAATGTTCTATCGCAGAGCGAAGAAAAATCCGCCGAGCTGGAGGCTGGACGACCTTTACGAAAGCGTTCGGTGGCTGGTATTTAGTCGGCGTTGAAAAACGAGAAGAATATCATAAATCGCATGGGGTGCATAGGCATATAGGCATAGACGCATAGACATAAACATCGGCCTCCCTCCGCCGTCTGACTCATCACTCAGAATCCGAATCCTCCCTCGGCCGCACGAGATACGACCCAAGATACCGGCTCTCGATCCGCACGCACGCGCCCTCCTGCGTGGATTCCCAGCTGTCCCGCGGCATTGCCTGGAGTACTTGCTCGAGCGGTGCGCGTGGAGCGCGTAGGGCGGTGGACTTGTTGATTTTCTCGCTGTCCGCAGTGGGCAACTCGGGGTGGGCGCTTGACTCATCGGGGAGATTGCTGTTCCGTGGCGGGCGCAACGGCGCACCGGACGTGGTGTCGACGGAGAGGCCGGTGAATGGGTGCGGAGGCGCCTCGGGTAGCTGCGGGGTCTCTTCGGCAGCCGCATTGGCTGCAGCCGCTCGGGTGACGCGCCGCGGCGTGTCGATTGTAACGTTCGCGATCGCTTTTTCGCTTTTTCCGCGGGAGGTGGATGGTCGAAGCATTTGGCTGGTGGATGAGATACGTTGGGTGTGACTAGGAGGGAGCTTGAAAGCTGCTTGTCCTTCATTTGTGTGCCCCCTTTTGTAGGTTGTCGGGTCAAGCGCTTTGAAGCAGAGTCATCCTCGAGCTGCGTGAAAACGAAGCGGCGCTTTGATGGTCAGTGCTTTGCGATGGTCAATGCGCGCTCACGCTTTGCGACGGTGCACCGTCCGGAAGGCAAAAATGGACGCCCACGAAGCTATTCCAAGGTCGAATTAGGCACTAGACAGCAAGTCCGAGGGGACGGTCCGCATGTGCAGACCTGTTAGTATTCACAGATGTTCCCGCTGATTGAGTATTGTTAGGTCAAGACATGGAGAACGCACCTCGGGC
This sequence comes from Mycena maculata, assembly GCA_029448575.1. Classification (NCBI taxonomy): domain Eukaryota; kingdom Fungi; phylum Basidiomycota; class Agaricomycetes; order Agaricales; family Mycenaceae; genus Mycena; species Mycena maculata. The sequence goes on along the minus strand of JARJLG010000246.1, from coordinate 49,300 downwards.
TCTTGGCCTCGACGGTACACCGGCCGGAAGAAAAGAATGAACGACCACGAAGCTATTCCAGGGTCGAATTAACAAGTCCGACGGACTGTCCGAATGTACAGACCTATTAGTATTCAACAGATGTTCCACCGCTGATTGAACATTGTCAGGTCGATCCATGGAGAGCGCACCTCCGGGCTCTTAGCCTCTGTCAAAACGGACCCTAAACCAAGATTTACTCCTCGCGTGTGCAGAACCATCAAATCCGTCTAAAATGTTTTGGAGGTGAGTGAGAAATTAGAATCATGACCATCACGCCCTAATTTCCCGAGCTTGATATGTCTGGCATTAGGGGAAGTCAGAGTGCGTCGATTCTTACTCGATTCTCGATTCGATTCTAGTTCGATTCTGAGGCAGAATCGAGTCAGAATCGAATCGAACTTTGACCGACCCGATTCGGGATTTGATTCGGCGTCGATTCTGGGAGCGATTCTGGCTTCAGAAACCATCAGATGTGAGTTTTGATCGATTCTCGAGTCGATTCTGGGCCGATTCTGTGGTTGTTCCTCCTCCGGAGGAGGAACAACACGAAACATCGATTCTCTTTCGATTCTGGCGAAGTCGATTCTGCATCGATTCTCACCTGAGAATCGAATCTGAATCGAACGCTGAATCGACGCTGAATCGTCCACTCTGACTTCCCCTATTGGCTAAGACTTACTTTGCTTTTCTACAGTCCCCCTCTACCGACGGCTCGCTCGATTTTTCACCATAGTTGTGCTCCGTGGCTCCTCTCAGACTTCTTCGTTCCCAGTTCTTGTGCTTCACCCGTGGAGATGATTTATATTCTATGGGCTCATTCTACTGACCACTTGAAAGACGAGTCACAATATCCTGAGGCTGAAAACGTTCGCGACGATAATAGCATGTGTTTTTCTTCAACTTAATGATTTCCCGCATCACGAGATCGATATCCCCAAGCTGCCCCATCTTCTTCCCCGCATTTCGCCATTTTGGGTGGGCGGGACGCGCGAGAAATCGGTGATTATGTCGAATGGCGGCGAACCATTACCCGGACGGCGGGCTCGTTCGGTTTCCTGCTGACCCCCGGCCTTTTCTATTGACCCCATGGATTGTTTTTGTGGTTTTCGTGCTGATCGCTACTGGTGTGCCTCGAAAAACCACGAGGATTCGGAGAAAGCATCAAGTCCTGTGTCTTTTAAGCGAAGTATGGTTGCCGTCGTTGCGCCAATATCTCTGTGTTTCAAACCGACTATTTATCGACAGGTGACCCAAATTGACCACGGTTGCACCATTCCTCATCATTTCGGATAGAGCTGTGTAAGAATCAAATTTGGCAATGTGAGTAACTGTTTCTAACGTTAGATTCAAACCAGGCTGTTGTTAGATAACAAGGGCATGTAAATTACAGGTTTCTAACATGACATAATCACGCTTACAGGCCATTTTTTCGCTGTTTCCAAGCTATTTCTGATGTTCAAATCGAATTCAATAACCTGCATTTGACGGAGAATATTCTGGTACTTTATACTGTCTTGCTGACCTGAAAATGACTCGGGGAAAGTGTATTTTTGGGGTATTTCTCACGTATTAATTACAGGCATCCCGGAGCCTCCGATGTGAGAAACGTTATTAACATGTTAATAACAGGTTAGAAAGTTTGTGTTATATAACGGGAACTTTCTTACACAGCGTCAATTTCGGAGACAATTCACCCACTCGTTAGGCGGATCCTTTTGGGAGTCGGTATAAAAGGGAGAGTTGTTTCACTGCAACCACAGTCACTTCGTGAACAGTCTTCGCACAATGGTCCAGATCTCCCGCTGCCTCACCGTCCTCTGTCGCTGCCGTCGGGCTTACGCTGAACCTGAAGCGCACCGTCGCCACCGTTGAGGCCGACATCGCGACCGTTACCACGCAACTGACTGCTCTTGACACTGCCATCGAGGCGTTCCCCTTGACCGGCGGGAGTCTGCTTGCTGCCTTGGTATGCATTTTGTTTTGGCTCGACGTGCGTAGCCCATCTAATTCGGTGGATTGCAGGGCATCCACTCTGATGCGACCACTCTCATTACCACTCTCAATGGTGCAACCAGCGATGTCACCGTTCGTGCTATTTCTTTTTTGGTTTCACCATGCGGGAGAGTTGAATTCCCACGTTATAGGCTAACGGCGCCCTTGACGATGCTGATGGCAGCACCATTCTCGCATCCGTCGAGGCGATTGAGCCCACCATCTTGGACGCGCTTACCGACATCGTGACCAAGGAGCCTGCATTCGTGCGCGTTCAGTTTCCCGCCGAAGATGCCTTCTGATTCTGTCCCTGTAGGCCTCCCTCCCCATCGGTGGAATTCCCGCGCTCATCCTCCAGGATCTCGAGAACCTGCAAACCGCTACCGCCGCGTTCGCCGCCGCTCTCGTCTCCAATGCTCCGGTATGTCGTAGTACAGCCGCTTGTCGTTGAATTCGTCCTAACGCCGCCGTTGCAGGCCGACCTTGTCTCCGAGGCTAGCACCCTTGAGGACAACATCAATGCGGCCTTCACCCCCGCCATCGCTGCGTACTCATAAACCTGTACGGCCTCAGTGAACTGCGGCGTCGCGTTTGTACATACCGTGACCTAGCGCGCGTGATAATGTATTTGGTCATCCACCATTGTCTGTTTGATGCGCCATCTGATGGCCGAGCCGACGAACTTAATCTCCGACAAGGCGGCGTTCGGCACTCTGCGGAGTCTACGCACGTTCGATGCGTGTTCGAACACATGGCGAAGCTCCGGTCAAGGGCCAAGGCACCGCTCATCAGCTGTCAATCACTGATGTCGGCAGCACAAAAAAACACGGATGCCTTCACCTCTCGTCTTTCCGTCTTCCTCCACGCCGCCTTGACCAGACCTCCATGCTGAGCGTTTGTATCATTCAATGAGTTCGGCAGAGATTCAAGCCCAACTGTTCGTGGCTCACTAGGATCCCCCATTATCAGGAAACATTAATTTGGTCAGCAGGAACTCAAGCTACTATTTAAGCGCTGTTTCCTTCAGTATGCACTTTTCTAGAATCAAGTGGGCTGACCCACAATTGCAATTGTATCAGCGATCCTCTTCTACGAGTATCTATTCACGCTCGACTGGGAAACCTCGAGATATTGGGGAACTAAAATCAATTGGCCAACGGGTTTATTCTTCGCAAATCGTTATGGTACACTGCTGGGAAACATTCCGATAGTGTTCCAATCCTTCTGGAATACTCCCGGTACGCCTAATAAAATCAGGGTACGCACACGTACACTTCTGGGCCGGAGTTTCCTTCAACGTTTCTGCTAGATGTCAGTATAGTTTTTCCAGCTTCTCATCCCCCGAATCATCTTTGCCGCAGATGTGCGGTCCTGAATACCTACCACCAATTTTTTATCATTGTCATGCAGACAATTGGAGGAGGTGTGGGGCGCATCATATCGAGTTGTGTTGTCTGATCCTCGAAACCAGTGATGCTTATCCTGCGGACCTATGCCCTCTATGAGCGAAACAATCGCATTCTAATTTTAATGGTTACCGTCAGTGCGGCAATAGTTGGTGTCGTCGTTGTGCGTTCAATGCACCCCAAGGCCCCGTACCTGTGTTAATAATATTGACAGTGGAGCACACTGGCTTCTGGAAAGGCGGCTAGCAACACCCCCGCCTTACCGCTGTACATCGGATGCACATATGAAATAACGCATGCACAGTACGTCCCTCCGTCTTCGCTGAAAATATTTGTTGCCAAACATTTTCACAGGAGCGTTGGCCTAGTCATCGCCTGGGCGTCCCTGGGCGGATTCGACTGCATGATATTTATCCTCACCCTGTACAGGGCATTAAGTCGACGCCACTTGAGTCGTTTGAATCTCGTTACGGTATTGATACGCGATGGTTGGTTTATTTTGTTCTCTTCAAACTCAAGGTCTCATATTTTCTGATAGGTTCTATATATTTCGCGTGAGAACGATCTCCAGAACCTCCCCACATCATTAATTTGGCCCCAGTGTAATGGTGGTCTCCAATTTATCCAACATCCTAACTTTCGTCGTGAGTTCAAGCACTCCCTTTGAGACCTATGTAACTTACCATTTACATCTTTAGTTCGGCGCGGTGCGTCTTGTTCCTCCAAATAATTTAAATCGCCGCCGCTGAAACCGCTAAAGGCACACACCCGAGGCGTTGCGACTACATTCACCAACATGCGAGTCGCCTAAAAATTCTCCGAACCATTTTCTAAATCCTGCCAAACAGAATATCCTCAGTCATGATATCGCGACTTATGCTCAATCTTCGGGATCCTTCTCTGTCGAGAATGTCGACGCGATTCTCTGAGAGCACCAGGGGTACAGATCAAGATGGCGTATTCACGTCGTACCTGACTCCCAGCGGCCCGGTCGAACTGCCAAGGAGTCCCGTCTCGAATATCAGAAGAGGGTCGGATACAGAGATGGGCAGAGATGGGTACCAAACACATGACCCTGGGCCTAGTCGGCTCCCAGGATAATATCATTTTATGAAGCTTTGCAACAAATCCGTGTCGAATATCAAGAGCCGTATTGGCCCATTCGACCAACTTGAGTGTTTGATGATATTTGTCGACTTCACAACACAGACCTGTGGCCTACACATGGTATTGACAGTTACCCACACGGGTAGGGCTGCACACCGTCACGGGTGAGACGGGTGCCGTCTACGGATGCCCTTCCCGTCCCGTCACGAATCTCCATGGAACAATTTTGCGGGACGGGAACGGGTGGCCCACCTCCCGCGCGTCTAAGTGGTCGAAATAACGGCCGTACACGGGCTCCACGGAATGTTCGTTGAACAAGCGTGTTTTCAATTAACATCTGAGTGTGTATAATGAGCTTGCTTACCAGTTTCGATCCAGATTATCGCTCAGTGAGCAAAATCTCGTTAGAAACTTCCTGGTTAGTCTTAACAAATCAGAGTGATGTCATACTCAACTTTCGGCGCGGTCGTGACTCTGTATAACTGCAGGAACCTTCGGAATCCATTACGAAGGTTATCGCATCCTTCCGTTCGCTCAAGTCTATCAAGCATACTCAACAAATTAACGGCATAAATAGGTAGACGAGACCGTCCCGCATTTTTACAATCCGTGCCCGTTTTGTTGGCCGCCCCATCGGATCCCTCAGTTCATCTAATCACTGTCATGATGAAAGCAGGACGAAAATGGAGGGAGTGAATAGGTCTGGTTTTTGGATTTTGACACTCGTTCTCGATCTCTCGTAGACGTTTCACACTGGCAAAAGTAAATATTCAACTCGGATTATGCTGCCTAATCGTCACCTGAAAACACTACTTTCGGTAACATGTTCAGCTGGCGGCATTTTTGCCATTGGCTCGGCATTTTCCGAGCCAATGGCAAAAATGCCGCTGGCTGAATAGGTTGCTGAAAAGGATCTTTTCAGTTAACAATCAGCTGAGCTGAATATTCAATTTTGCCGGTGTGTTTGTAGAGTGCTCTTCGAACCAACCGCCTCAGCCATTCTCACGTTCCCCATTGACTAAAATTAACTTGGCTTCACTGACGGCATTGCATCCCGTCACGGTGTCTCTCACCCACAAGCGCCTCCTACATACCATGACGACCCATGCCCTCCTCACCGCATTCAGAGCAAATAAGCCAGCGTTCGGCGTGTGGCTGACGAGCCCCGGCTTCTTCCATGCTCGGACCGTGGCCCAGGCGAGCCCCAAACTCTCGTGGGTCACCATCGATGGCGAGCATGGCCTAACCTCGATCGGCCCGGGGCTTGCAGAGAGCATCGCAGCGATCCATGGCGCGCGCCCCGCTGACGCGCCGAGTGCCCTTGTGCGTATCCCGGCGACTGGGGTGAGCACCAGCACGAGCTGGCAGATCAAGCATGCCTTAGACGCGGGCGCGCGCGGGGTCTTGGTCCCTATGGTACGCGCCGTCCACGACTTGTCTGTCTGACCCTGTATTCTCACGTAACCCGAAGGTGTCCACGCCAGAAAAGGCCCGGGAGGTGGTGGCCGACAGCCGCTTCCCCCCAGTCGGCCGCCGGGGATACGGGAATATGTACACACACGGGAACTGGGGGATGTCGCCCGGCGAGTACCTTGCGGCGGCCAACAGCGCTGTCGTTGTCATGGTCCAGATAGAGACCAAGGAGGGATTCACGAATGTAAAAGAAATCGCCGAGGTTGATGGAATCGGTTGAGTTTTTTCATTTATCATGCGAGCTGCAGTGTTGACTGACATGACATGCCTACGTAGACGTCCTATTCATCGGGCCGTACGATCTGTCCATGGCCCTTGGGTACCCGGCGCCATCGCCGGATCCCCATCCCGACGTTGAAAAAGCTATCCAGGAAATTCGCCAGATCGCGCACCAGACCGGGAAGAAATGGTGAGAATGATCATCGAGGTGTCAGGGTACTGACCTGCCGTACAGCGCCATCTACTGTATTTCTGGCCCCCAGGCCGCACGGCGCGCGGCCGAGGGATTCGATATGGTGCGCTACCGTGGCTCCTAACTTATAATAACGGTTTAATTAAGAAGATGTGTAGATTAACGTTACCAGTGATGTTGTGGCCATGTCCTCGGGAATTTCTGAACATCTGGATGCGGCGACCAAAACTGCGATGCTCTGAAATGTCGTATCCATGATACTCAAAAGCCTGAATTGGCCGACGAAGCTTACTACAGTGCCTGCTGTTTACAGTCAATTAAATGTCCAACATTCGTTCCCCCAATGATGGCACGCTCGAGGTCGGTCAGGTACGTCGAGAATTCCACCTCTGTAGTATCTCTGGTAGTTCCGTAGAGGTGGCCAGACATCTTTGAAAGCGAAGGGTGCCGGAGATTGAGCATGAGCCGCGAGATCATGATGGACGATATTCTGGCGATCTTTCAATTAAAAACAGGCGGTGGTAGTATTAGACCCTGGACTTGCACGTTCGTGAGCGGTGGTGGCCATGCCGCACGTGTAATCCTTGGGAAGGCAAGGTGATCTCAGCAGTGGTGGGTTGGTTGTATGTGGGCAACGAATGTACATGCCCCCCGAGCTGACGCGGATGATGAGTAAGAAATTCTGAAGTTAACAATCCGATCCGCAATAAAGGAAGGTTAGGATGTAGGATACATCCGAGGCTACTACGACACTGAGACGAGCCAGCGACACCCGGAGATGTAGGCTGAGAAAGGTCCACTCGTACCCGAAATACAGAGAACCTAGGCGAGGGGATAATCTCTCCGGAGTTCAGTGTTCAGTGGGGACGGATCCAACATACCATCGCGTCAAAGACATTGAAGAGATTCAAACCTGCCGCGCGGCGGCCGACACAGCGAGGGCAAAATCATGCAGTCAAACAACCCCATTGCCGCCCATGAGACAATTAGGCCGATCTTCCTGCGATAATCAATGGCTAAAAGATCCTTGCGGGTCAGGAGCAGAGAACCCACTGAGACGTGGCTATTGCATATGCACACCGGATGCCAAGGCCCAGATTCTCGCCATGCGCGGGAGATTTTCCGGGCTGGGGGGTCCACTGAGGAAATCAAGAAAAGCTTTGCGAAGGAGGGGGACACGATCTAAAAAACGTACGATGCCAGCCTCAATTGCGCCTGCACTGAAGACGACCATCAGAGCGAGAACGCGCATGTTTCGCTCGTGGAGTGCGTAGGTCCGCAGGATGAGCATCACTGGTGCTGTCAGAAGGGTGGGTGTGTCCGAATCATCCGTCTGGCGTACCTCCGGCGATTATCTGTGTTGCGATAATGAAGTATTGGTGGTAGGATTCCAGATGGGCACATCTACGTCACAAAACCTATGATCAGCATGACATGGCGAGCCGCGTGAACGATTGATACAGCATCCAGTTAGATATGTCTGCGCATCGCGGTTGTGTTCGAAGTGCTGGGCGCAGGCAGTCCAGAAGTACTGGGAGACGATGGGGATATTTTCTAGAAGGGTTCCGTAGTAATTTGAGTAGAACAGGGTCGTCGTCCAGCTGGGCTCGGCCCCCTAATACCGCGAGCTCTCCTGCTCGAGCGTGATAATCGTGGAATGAGACCTAAAGAATGTCGCATGTGGAGGAGCCGTCGTAGAAGATACTTGCTGAAAGAAACGGCGGCTAGATAGTAGCGCGAGTTGCTGTTCCTTGAATGGGATATTGGTTGGTTAGAGGTGGAGACGCTACGTGCACTTTTGTTTGAATCAGATTGATGTTTCGAAGGCCGGTATGGGTTCTTGGTATTCGACAGGGGAACCGGCCAACCGACAGTTGAAAAAGCCCAGAAGATGTTGTTACCCCGGGCCCAGGGTCATGTGTTTGAATGGGTACGACGCGCCATCTCGATTAATATGTCGTACCTCTGGTGCTTTCCGAGAACCGCATTCATTTCTCAAGAGGGGTGCGAATGGACTATAAAAGCACTATAACTTGTACGAGGGCGAGTGTCAAAATCAAGAAACCGGTTCTCTTCTCTGTTTTCGTCCCGTTTCCATCGATCCTGAGAAGATTTGTGATTAATTGAATTCAAGGAAATCGACGGAGCACATACAATGGTGTGTGGGTTGCTCATACAATCGAGATGGGAAGCTTGGGACACCATCCCTCAATACCGAAGATACAAGATATCTAGAGGGTCGGCCAGTAAGAACGGGGATATTGGCGCGAGATGGGGACTAACCTACAGTCAGACCGCGATCTCAATCGGTCTTCTCGACCCAGGCCATGGTGTCCTCATCCCAGACGACATCTAGTTTCCATTTTTGCGTGCCGGACCATTGATCAGACAGAAACCCGTCCCACCAGCGGATGTATACATTCCCGCCTCCATCCATCTCGTATCCTGCAACGCGCGGATCTGGGCCGAGGAATTCGTGCCTGTTGCGGTCAATGAGAGACCGAGAATCTGAGAATTCTATACCCACCGACGAGCAGTAACATCGTCCGCATGGACGAAATTCACCCAGGGCACGCTGGCGGGGTCGATGCTCTCGATATAATACTGATGCACAAACTGGTTGAGATCGGTGCCAGGATAAACGGTCTGCACGTCCTCGCCATCTTTGGAGAGGTAGGAGCGAGGGAGATGTAGTTTTGCGCGATTCCGGACGATGAATTTGTCCATCGGCCACAAATGTAGCTGCCACGCGCGGGCACGTTTGACCGCGATTAACGAATTGAGAGAGGGACCTCTCGACTTTGCCTTCTCTTCTTCCTGTTTCTGGGCGTCCTCCTCCGTGGTGGCCATGACGGTTTTCTGTGAGTCTCGCGTTGACTCATGTCGTGGCCTATTTGCATCCAAAGCCGATAGCCTTGGAGAATACTGTACTATTTCGATCAATTCTAAACAGCTGTGACCTGTGACCCGCGGATTCGAACTTCAGATTTCGAAAATGGGCTGAGGTAGCTGTGACAAGCAAAAATTTTCGAAAATGTGCCAGAAATGGGCCGAGCAGGCTCTCAAACATGACTGATACTATTTCGGACCTAGTAGTTGGTCACCTTGGCATTCACGGTCCCTGCTACATGGTATCAATGAGAATATTGGAACCCCACTGGTTCAGAATAATAGCAGACATCCTAGGAACGAATTAAGCTGGTTTTCTGGAATTTAAACTGGGTGTGAGGCCTACAGTGAATATCCTTCCAGCAGTTACCCAACAAAGACAAAGAACTAGGTATTGGCCACCTGGCCGAATAAACCGAGGATGTGCAGTGGCCGTATCACCCAAGAATAGTTGGTACTCTGGGATATATGCAATATCCCATGTAGTCGAAGCCACATACACGCAATAAGATGGGTAGCAAAATGTGGCTCAGATGAGATTAGGATGGCAGGAATCAGCATCCGCAATCACACCCAGGATGGGAACCTTTTAAGGTCGCTTAAAAGACCTATGGAAAGAATGTGTATTTGTAGTCTAATATATCTTGATTGATTTAGCGAGATTCAATGAAGTAAGAAAGGATTACAGACACAACTAGAATTCATAGGTCTTTTTGACTTGATTGATTTCTATCTTATTCACCATGTAAGAAAGGTGTCTGAAAAGAACGTCAATCAGGTGCCAAATCAACCATATTTGATTTTTGGGGTATCGACGGTACATAAAAGCACATTGGAAAGTACATGTTTTAGGCCAATGAGGGATTTTTGCCATTGGATCGGAAAATGCCGGACAAATAGCAAAAATCCCTCATTGGCCTAAAACATGTACTTTCCAATGTGCTTTTATGTACCGTCGATACCCCAAAAATCAAATATGGTTGATTTGGCACCTGATTGACGTTCTTTTCAGACACCTTTCTTACATGGTGAATAAGATAGAAATCAATCAAGTCAAAAAGACCTATGAATTCTAGTTGTGTCTGTAATCCTTTCTTACTTCATTGAATCTCGCTAAATCAATCAAGATATATTAGACTACAAATACACATTCTTTTCATAGGTCTTTTAAGCGACCTTAAAAGGTTCCCATCCTGGGTGTGAATGATTTGTGTGCCGCATGATGGATATAGTGTTGAGAGGACCAGAATAAGCTCCAGCTGCACCAATGGGAGGTATTAGGGTCAGTGATCTCCCTAGGGCCTAAGGCCTTAGGTGCTTCCTAAGACCTAAGGCCTTAGCTAAGGCCTTAGGTTAAGCCTTAGACCAGTGCGGAGAATTTGTACTTTTGAGTTAAGGCCTTAGATAATCACGTGAAGGCCACGTGCCCGGCAATCACGGTCAGCAGCTCACTGTGGCGGCATTTCCACTAGTCTCTCTAGATGGCAAACTTCCCAGTTGTAACCTCCTTTTACATTTCCACAAGCTGGGACTAATTCCAGGCACAAGCGAGCAGTGTGTCACACCATGCACAAGAGGAGGAGGCTGAGGCATACTGAACATGCAGGTGATGGCAGAACTGGATGAGCAGGACGACATGCTCGATGATGAAGAGATTGAGGAGTGGGGAGAACATATTTACGTAGAATTTCGCAGTCACAGCCCAATTACAGCCCGCCAGAATTATTTCCTTTTTAGGTCCTAAGGTCTGGGCTAAGGCCTTAGCTCACCAGAGGGTCTTCATTTAAGGCCTTAGGGAGGTCACTGATTAGGGTAGGGTGTACCTATGTGGCCCCTATGGTCCCTAGACAGCCGAACTCGGCATTTCGTGGGAGGCTGCAGCACCGCACCCCTGCACCGCGCACACTAAAATTCGCCATTTTTCACAGATTTTTTGTGACTGGTTTTGAACATTCGAAAATCCCCTCGGTGACCTGTGACATGCTCGAATATTTTCGAAAATTTTGGGGCCTGTGACCCGTGACATCCGAATTGATCGAAATAGTACAGTAACTTAATGAAATGTTTCCAACAAGAAGGCGAGGGTACCGACGAATCCATCTAGGCTATTTGTCTTCTATTTCCAGTGATCATTATGCACTTTGATGGGCCGAATTTACACCAATAATCTTCAGTCTGATTGTTTGTTTTCATCTCTTCGAGGCATTAGGGTCATTCACAGTCGCCCTTTTTGGCTCCTTTTTGGTTCCTTTTTCATTCCTTTTTCTCCCCCTTCTTGAAAGAGGGAGAAAAGAGGGAGACAAAAAGGAACTCAAAAAGGGCCCTTTTTCGGGCTACATATGGCCATTTTTCAAAAAGGGTCCTTTTTCCATTCCTTTTATTTTCCCTTTTTCAGAGTGGTTTGACTTTGTTCTTGTTAGGTTATGTCCTTCTGAACACCTCGAATGGTCCCTGAACAGACCATGTAGCCCCCAAAACATGTGAATATTCTAGGTGAATTTTCAGTTCTGTAAGGTCCCTCTTTTCTCCCTTTTTTTCAAAACATCCGTGCTTACCCGTTCACAGTAGCTCATTTTTGTTCCCTTTTTCGCTCATTTTTTTCTGTTTCTCGGCCAACTTTCGATCTAGGAAGCCGTTTTTTTGGAGCTGGGACGTTCTTACACCTCTAAATGGAAAAGGGAAAAAAAACCCGGTGAAAATTGACGGGAACATCAAAAAGGAGGAAAAAGGGAGAAAAAAAAGGGGAGAAATTATTCCGGGTTCTTGCTCTATTACCCTGCAAATGCAACCACTTCCCAGTTGACACTTCAAATTAATTGGGAATTAATCTGAAAGGCAATTTAGTTGCCATTTAGACTTGATTAAAGACTGGAGTCATAAACAGAGTTGCAATGAGACAGCTTTTACATTCAGTCCCAGAACCAGAACCATACATCATATTCTGTACAAAGCACTCTGGAAGAAGGATTGAGTTAGTAACCTCCGAGTAATTTCCTGAAGTGTGCTATGACTAACATGTTTCACAGGCCCATCCATGTTGTATGTTTGCGCATCGATACAGAAACTTGTTCCTATCCTCACAATTTTACCAGTTACTCTTGGGAGGCTGACCATCCCGTTCCGTGGCATCAAGATTTAAAAGGGTTTATGTTCGGACTGCAGCAACATTTTATTGCAGTTTGAACAGGGAATCCAAAGATCCAAGCCCTGGGTAATTCACAACTTTCTCCGCCGATCTCGTTTGAAAATATGTACTACTCCATGTTTTGGTGTTTCTGTTCACGGAGACTCCAAATAGCTCGAATCTTTCGCACGTGAATAAACAAGACCCGGAGGCAGAACTTGAAATGCCAGGGTTGCCATTAGACCCAGATGATGTTCTGATGGAACTCAATAGCAGACTCGATATTACGGACGGGATTGTTGACCTTGACATTTTGTAGTACAGAGACGTAGGGCGAGGCTAGCAAGTTAGAGTGTCTTCAGAAATCGAAATCAAGCTGGAGGGTGAAATAGTGGCAGATTCCTTTTTTCAGGAAATTATTGGCTCGAACCAGCTTGGAACCAGCAGTCCTCTGCACTACTCCTGTATACGCGCACAATGTGTTGATCCCTGTTTGCTGATTCGGACTCACGCGACCTATCACGTGGTGTGCCATTAACAAAAATTCTATCAAACGCCGCACCGCGACACTTTATAACAAGCCTTCCTGATCTCACTTTTGAATGGTCTAGACTTCTCTCTACTTCTCTGTGTGTTTGAGAGCTGTCGCCCGGCGATGTAGACCGTTTAATATGCCTAACTGGGGATTCGGGAATCTCTTGACATTTAGAATCTGTTTGCATCTTTCACAAGATGTGGCACGACGCGTGTGGGCACAGTCACTTCCGAGGCCAGGACCAAGACTAAGCACCGTATTCCGGTGGTTACTGAAGGCCAGTGATTTCCCGGAGCCAAACGATTGTGTAACGACTGACATGTTTCCGCAGGTACTAGAAGCAGAAGATTGTTCTGGTCTTCAGTGGATTGTACTAGTTCTGCCGTAGTGTTTCGACTATCCGCACGATGGATAGGCCATCCACATCCAAAGGGGGGTCTTGGGACGACTCGGCTTCACAGCAGCCCAAGAAAAGACTCCGAAACTCGAAGTCCACTGGACTTATCCGGAACATACGTCGGTCCCTTTCACTCAAAGATCTGCGCTCCGGTTTCAGGCGCACTGACGATCCGGAACACCCGTCCCTGCGCGCAGAGAACCCAACCAGCCCTAATCTTGCACTGCAGTCGAGCCGAAGTTTCTTCCCCTCGCGGCGGCATAAAGGCAGCAGGGACGCAGAACCACCAGTCCCGCCGCGACCTGACCCAGATATTATAGAGCTTGACACGAATCTCGCGTCGATGAAAGGTATTGTTGACCACAGCAGGCTCCACCGCTGCGCGAGCTCCTCCAGCAGCGGGATGCACTCGTCCTCCGGGAATTCACAATCCCCCGTCGGCTCATCCGTCACATTCAGCGACCCTTTCGCTTACGCCGGCCACTCCCTGTCTACTCATAGCTCCGCGCCCATTACGCGTATTGAGAGCGGTGATCCCAATTTCCCCGTCCCTCCCAGCTGGCTAGTCAACCGCCCGCAAAGTACGCATTCCGAGGACGATTCCAGCTCGGACGATGGCGCAGATGCTGGCTCGACCAGCAATGTGATCATTCTTCCCGTATGGAGGATCCGAATATATGGGTCGGACAACGGCCATCGCATTTGGAACGTGTCACCGTCCGACACCGTGGCGGATCTTATTCGCCAGCTAGACTCAACGCTTCCTGCGGGTGAGGAGCTGGAAAGGCACGAGCTGTACTTGAAGGAGTGCGGGCGCGGTGCGTCTTTTCCTCCCTTTTTTCTTTTTTCGGATGCCTTTTCGGCCCAGTGGACGCACATGTAATATGATACTAATATGGTACTTAGAGCGAATACTACGCTCGAAAGAGCAACCTACGAAGATCCTCCGACGGCGATTACTCCAGGCCGGGTACGAAGAAGGCGACGGATTTGACCTGCTCAGTGGGGCAGGCTCGTTCCTGCTTCACTTCGTGTACCGGAGCCAGTTCCTGGGTACCACCGTGCGTATTTCACCTCTCATTTCATCTCATCTTCTTCGCCGATACAATCCTAATCCTTATTTATCCAGGACGACGAGCGCACCTTCACTAATTTTGAATACATCAACCTCACGGGGCGCAGCCTCGAGACCATCCCGGTCGCCCTGCATCAGCACGCCGAAGCCATCATCTCGCTCCACCTCTCTCGGAACCCCATGACTGACATCCCGCGCGACTTCGTCCAATCATGCACCGCACTCAGCAAACTGTATCTATCACACATGTCCCTGAAAAGGGTGCCGCAGAGCGTGTGCGACTGTGCCGCTCTGACGTTGCTCGACCTCTCATCAAACCGCATTGCAACGCTGGACGACGCGGGCTTCGAGGCCCTTCCGTTTCTGACGACACTCCACGTCCAAAATAATCGCCTCCAACGGCTCCCGGCGTCATTCCCGCGTCTGCACCGGTTAACGCACCTCGACATCTCAAACAATAAATTTGACACCTTCCCGGACAGCGTAACCGCGCTGCCGAACCTCTGCCACCTAGACTTTTCATTCAACGGGACCGCGGACTTACCTCGGGAAATCGGGCGTCTGACGACCCTCGAGAGACTGGTGATAGTAGGCAACCAGCTGTCGGCGTTGCCCGACGAGTTGCGCAAACTCGTCCGCTTGCGCCAGCTCGATTGCAGGCGGAACCAAATTGTCGACCTTACCGTAGCGTGTGGCCTGCCAGAACTCGCTACGCTTACTGCGGACCACAACAGCCTCCATAGCCATGCGCTGTCATTGGGCGCGTCGCTGACGATGTTGGACGTGTCTCACAACGACATTACCGAGCTATCGATTTGCCGTGGGGCCGGCATGTGTAACGGGCCTTTCGCGCTCACCTCCCTAGACATATCGCACGCCAAACTCTCCATCCTCGATGACGACACACTATCGCAGCTGCTCTCCTTGCGGACGCTCAAGCTCAACCACAATACCGTGCACACGCTCCCCGAGTCACTCGGTGACCTCAAATGGCTCGAGACCCTGTCCTGTGCGGACAACGCGCTCGAAAAGCTTCCACAGAGCATCGGAAAGCTGCAGAAGCTCGAATTTCTTGATATACATAGCAACGGTCTCAAGGTCCTGCCCGCATCGCTGTGGAATTGCGCGTCGCTGCTGCGGCTCAACGCCACGTCGAACTTGCTGGAGGTATTGGAAGACCCCCCGCCCTTCGTACCTGCAGATGAACCATCTTTGTCAAGTCGAAAGTCGGTCCCCAGCCTGACGTTCCCCCCGCGCCGCCCCTCTGTCTCTAAATTGCCCGACATCCCACCAATGGCGCACTCCCTCGAGATGCTGTACCTCGGCGAAAACGCGCTCACCGACGAGGCGCTGCATCCGCTGATGATGCTCAAAGCGCTCCGGGTGCTGAATCTTTCGTTCAACGAGATCCAAGAAATGCCTTCTAATTTCTTCAGACATCTGACCGATTTGGAGGAGGTATTCCTGAGTGGCAATCGGCTGACGCATATTCCGAGCGAGGATCTGCCTAGCCTTACACGTCTTTCGACACTATTTCTCAATGGAAATCACCTGCAGCATCTGCCCACCGAGCTGGGTCAAGTGAAAAGCCTCGCACTTCTTGACGTCGGGAACAATCTCCTCAAATATAATATCAACAACTTGGACTATGATTGGAACTGGCGAGTGGCACCGTTGACTCCACATTTGTTTTTACTGAGTGATTTTTCTTATAGGAATTTCAACAAGAATCTCATGTAGTAAGCACCCAGCATGATATGACCGTCCCGGCCTAGCCTGATCGAATTTTAGCCTCAACTTGTCCGGGAACACGCAACTCCAGATCAAGAGCGATGTTGCCAATTACGGACAGCGACCGAGTACTTCCTCCATTAACCGACGATCCCTCTCCAGCTTCTCTGGCCTCACGCGCCTCCGCGTCCTGGGTCTCATGGACGTCACCATCACCAACACCGCTACGAGCACAAGCTCGGACATCCCGGACGAATCGGACGACCGGCGTGTTCGTACCTCGTCCTCGCTCATCAACGGCATGTCGTACGGTATTGCGGACACGCTCGGGAGGAACCACTACCCACATATGATGGATCTCGTACACGAGTTCCGGGGGCCCAAAAAACACACAGTGTTCGCGATGTTCGGGCGCTCGCAGCCGGCACACCAAACAGTCGGCACCACATCCAACAGCCTCGCTAAATTTCTGAAAGACCACTTCATCCGCGTGTTCAGCGTGGAGCTCGACGCGCTGGACCCGCGGCGCCCAGAAGGCGTCCCGGATGTACTGCGGCGGTCCTTCCTAAAACTCAACCAGGACTTCCACGACAGGGTCTTCAGGTCCCGGCGCAAAATGTCGGTGGCCGGTATAACGGACCCGACGCTCCTGCACACCGGCGCGTCCGGCATCGTGGTGTACATCGCGGGCAAAAAGATGTACATCGCAAACGTCGGCAATGCACTGGCGGTCGTCTCGCGCGGGGGTGCAGCGCATCCCGTATCTCGGAAGCACGAACCCTATGACCCGGCGGAGACCGCGCGAATCCGGGCGGCGGAGGGTTGGATCTCGCCACCGGGTCTCGTGAACGACGAGTTGGATATTTCGCGCTCGTTTGGTTTTTACCATCTCCTGCCGTCGATAATCGCGCGCCCGGACGTGTGCGAGTACGACCTGACGGATCTGGATGATATGGTCGTTATCGCAAACCGTGGGCTGTGGGACTATGTCGACTACCAGACCGCAGTAGATCTGGTGCAGGAGACGCCGACGGCGGAGGCGGCGGCGCAGAAGTTACGAGACTTGGCCATCAGCTACGGTGCAGAGGGGAGCACCATGGTCATGGTTGTGCGGCTTGCCAATCTCACCCAGTTTGAGCGGCGACTCGGAAAGCGCCGCGTGGGCGTCGTAGACCGCACCCTCGACCGGCTGAAGGACGAGGTTTCGCCGCCCGTCGGGCACGTCGCGATCGTGTTCACCGACATCCAGGGCTCGACGCGCATTTGGGAGGCAGCGCCGTGGGGGATGATGACCGCGATCCACTTGCACAACAGCCTCCTGCGGCGCTGGTTGCGGACCTGCGGCGGGTACGAGGTGCGCACGGAGGGCGACTCTTTCATGTGCTCGTTTCCTACCGTGCTCGCGGCCGTATGGTGGTGTCTCACGATCCAGGTCGCGCTCCTCAAGGTATCCTGGCCACAAGATATCCTCGAATGCGCGGACGGCAGAGAAGTCTGCGACGAGCAGGGGCGCCTCATTTATGGGGGCCTCTCGGTGCGCATAGGGATCCACTGCGGCGCGCCGCTCTGCGTCACCGACCCCGTTACAAATCGTATGGACTACTTCGGCCTCATGGTCACGCGCGCGGCGCGCATCGCGAGCACCGCGGCCGGGGGGCAGATTATGTTCAGCTCCGATGTCCTGAGCGAGATCAACGCGCAGATGTTTGGGGGCGAGGCTACCGACTATTCGGATTCCCAGCCGAAGGAGGCGATCGACGCTATTCGACAATTTCATCCAATAGTTGTGCCGAAAGGCGAGGTCAGGCTCAAGGGACTGGAAGTGCCCGAGACGCTCTCGTTCATTCTGCCGGCAGAGTTGATCGGGCGGAATGGTATAGCTTCGGGCATTCCTACCAGGACCGTCAGTCCCACAAGCCAGTTCAACATATCGCAGATCCGGGAGTTAGCCGCATTATGTGTGCGGCTCGAAATGACGACCGCTGATCGAGTGGTGCGCCCTCAACCTAAGGAAAATTCAGCCTCCATCGACAGTCCAATCCTGTTCAGCGGGGATCCAAGCGTCTTGCTCCCGCCGAATGTGGACATGTCCGATTCAGAGCTCGCGACGATTTTATATTCTCTGATGGTCAGGCTTGAGAATGTCGAGACCGTGTTACGCGCCAAGGCGCAGGTTATGGTTTCACCATCGGGTGCGAAAAACGCTCTCGTGGCAGCGCTCAAAGGTTTGGATCATCAAACGTTGGAGGAGGTGTTGTCGATGTTACACGATTCTTGATGTTTTTCTTTTTAGTTTCGCTTTCGTCTTGGGATTCTGTCACATAGAAATCGAGCATGCTGTATCATGGATGTATCTGTCGAGTTCACTTAGATTTATTATAATACAATAATTGTTTTATTTTCGCAGAAATGAACGATTGCATCTGTCTCCGCCAACTGTGTATGGAATCTGACCTGATGACTGCGCTGGAGAAATTCTTCGAAACAACGTACGAATTAGGTTTAGACTGCGCGCACCGGCTATCATCGGACTTTGCGGCCGTCTCCGTCGGCCGCCCCTGACGTCCACTGGACGTCCTCTCCTTGTCCACCCACGTCCACTCCGTCCAGGCATGGTCGAACGCATTCAACGACGTCCGGTGGATGGCTTCCTGGAAATATTTGTTCAACCAAATTCGGCCGGAGTTTGACTGCCAGTTGTAGACTCTGCACGAGGTGCATGGTACTGTATTCGCGGCGGGCTTGCACTGACATATCTTTTCGGATTTAGGTTTGGGATCGGTGGGTGTGGGATGCAGCGCCAGGAGTGGGTGCGCTGTGTAATTAAGCCTTCAACCTCAAATCCAATGACGTCCGGTGGCCTCCCCCTCCCCATTTGAAATCCACCAATGTTTGTTCAATATACACTGTTTTACAATGCATTCAGGCCATATGTCCACTGTACACCATCCACATGTCCACTGCAATCTGTCAAATACATAACAAAATCCATTGGATATTCACTGAAGTACGCTGGAAAACCGGTGCAGGTTCAGTGATATTCATTGAACATTCCTTAAGTGCACACCACCGTATTCTGCCCGATATCCACTGCAATGAACCGGAAAATTGATGCAGGTTCAGTGATATCCATTGAGCATCTCCCAAACCTTCATCGTACTCTTCTGAATAACCACGGAAGTATGATGGAAAGTCGGCACTAGTTTAGTGATATCCATTGAACCTTCTCACCGTATTCGATTGAACATATCCCATAAATCCACTGTATTTCACCAGAATACATTGAGCATTGTGAACATTGAGCTCAGGTGGACAAACAAAATATTGTTTTCAAATGAAAAATTACTAATCGGTGCTGTCGACCATCTCCCACAATTCTTCGGTCGGACCTTCCTCCTTCTTTGCCACAATTGACGTCCGACATCTGTAGGAGTTGAAACATGGCATGGTTCGACAATCAATTTCGTCGATGTGATCCATGGGCCTTGAGGAGCAATGTGGCGCAAAAGATTGCACGCATTTGAGAAAAGACTCGTCTTTTAAAGGCTGACCTTGGAGCTGCTCATTTGGGCAAAATGTGAATCCGGGGGAGCCATATCCACGGCCGACGAAATCCACTAGCGGCTATCACCGACATCCGACTCGATCAGCCGATCACGACGGCAGCCGTCGCAGGACGCCAAGACGTATATCTTGCACCGCTCCTCATCTTGATCCGCTTCTTGCAATTGTCGTCCTTGTTCCCAGCCCGCTGAACCCGAACAATCCCGCGATGGTATCGTTACCGTGCTTCATGGCAATGTTATACTTGACTTATTTCCTTGGGCATGGCCAGCCCTGCGGCGTCTACTCTACGTTCTCTGCCGAAGCTGTACTATGTGGCACCTATACAAAACTAAACTGATCTCTTCTCGCTTCATGGAGCTGCTCCATCTCACCAATGGGTTTCATGATGTAATTCCCGCATGCTTCACAGCTCTTGCAGCGCTTGTCTTTCGGAGTCTGGCATCCCTCCCAACAATCAACGATCAAGCGCCCAAGCAAGACGCCGTGTACATAAAGATCCGATTTAGTGTAAATTGAATTCTCTCTTCGACTTTGTCTGGTGCCCCCTTTCTCATTTCGTTTCGTTCACTCTGGGCTCGCCCTTCTTTTCTCCCTCGGCGAGCAAGGGTGCCGTTGCCTCTAATAAACTTCGCGGTATGAGGCTATTAGCCCACCTCTTTGGTCCTGTGGGAATCCACTCGCTGGCTGCGCTGGCGCCCGTATTTCTACTGTCCTCGCCAGGTGCGGACGCCGTTCACCCACGTATCACTCCCCGTTAACGTCCTACGTGTCTTACAGCGTCCGCACTTGTCGCTCCCCGTAACATCAATGCGACACTCGTCCCTACAGCATGTGCCCCCGTGTGCCAGCCCGCCCTTTCCGCGCAATCGGTCCGTAAGCCTCTCCGTCCTTGGGGCCATCACTTCACTGACGGAAATGCGAATTTAGACGTGCGGATCTAATTTTACGTGCCTCTGCACGAACGCCAATGGGAACAATTTCGCGGCGTGCATGGACTGTGTGGTCGGCCCCAATCCAGGCACTCTGGCGCAGAGTGCGGGACAGAATGTGCTAAGCGGTACGTCAGGTCAAGTCGTCGATTTGATTCAACGATCGCTGGGCTGTCATTCTCATTTTTTTTCCCCTGCTGTTATTCGAGACCTCGAACATTGGCTGATGACAACCCCTAGATTTTGTGGGCAAATGCGCCCAAAACAACGACCCCATCTCGTCGCTGACGCTCTCGGTCGCCACACCGACCGCGTCCGCAAGTGTAGAGAAGAGCAATGCCGCAATGCATGCTCCACATTCATTCGTATCGGTTATCGTCACGTTCCAATTTATTTTCCTCGTCGCCTGGGTGCTGTTATAAAGGATGGAACTTGGGGGATCCAGAAGAGTTAATGTAGCTTTATTTCGTATTTATATTCACAATCTTGTGTTAGGCAACCTTGTGTGTAGATTATTGACAACGACAGAAAACAGAATCGGAACCGAGGAAATGGGTGCAGATGAATGATACCAGTGATGCTAGTATTACAGCAATGTGACAATTCCAAAGGAGATCTAGGATGCTAGGATGTACAAGATAGAGAGTAAGAGGGTGTCCGAGGTGTCCGAGGGGGAGGCATAGCGTGAAACAAACGTAGGGCATAGGCATAAAGGCATATTCATAGGTGGCATAGAGTAGATCCCAAAGCCCGAAAAGAAACCGCACAGAGAAAACCGGATGAGAGAGAAAGGAAAAACCCCACATTCACCCAACACTCACCACCCCTCGACACCGCGCTCGAGAATTGCCGCGGCCACCGACTCGTCCTCCTCGTAAACCCAGAACTGGCCGATGCCGCGTGCGCTGTTGTACGCCTCGAGCGCAACCTCGTCGAGCTCCTCGGGCTCCGCGACGGGTGAGAGGACCTGGTACGCCATGCTCGTGAAGCCGGAGAACGAGCGCGAGTGGCGGACGCGGCGCGGGCGGGCGATGTTGCCGACCGGCATGTGAGAGGCGGGGATCTTGCTGCTAGTGCTGCTGGTGCGCGCGCGGAGGGAGAAGGAGAAGGCGCGCTTGGCCCGGGGCGCGGGTGCCACATCGAGGGACTCGGGGGTTGGCGGTGGCACGGCCGGGAGGGCAGCATGCTTGTGCTGGAAGATGCCCGACACGCGGCTGCGGAGGCCCTCCATGGACGGCCAAGTGCGGCGGCGCGTCTGAGGAGCTTGAGAGGTGGCATCGATGGGTGGCACGTCTTCCTCGTCGTCAAAGTCAGGTTCAACGCGGCGGACGGCGCGCACGGGGGTCGTGGCGGTGGATGCAGTGGTGCGAATAGTGCAATCATCGCGCGAGGTGCGGTCTCGCATCGCGTGAGGCATGACGGAAGAATTATTGGAGGCTGGGGGAGCTTGGATGAACGGGACCGTGGTGTTGCCCGTCATGCCGAATTGCCCAAACTCGGAGGGCAGGTCGATTTCGGAGGCAAGCATAGAGTTTGGGCGCGAGTGGACGAAGACACCTTTGAGGGAGCTGGTCGGGGAGTAGGGGCAGTCGAGAGCGAAGTTCGAGTCCTCGAAGTGGAGGGTGACGGGGCTCGGGAGGTCCAGGGCATTCTGAAGGGTGACAGTGCTGGCCATGGTAGGGGTGAAGGGAGAGGACGAGGAAGATTTTCGAGAGGGATAAGCTCGAGTTGAAGAGACAAAGTCGCTTAGATGCGCGCCAGCCTTTATATACCAGACAATTGTGCATTGTTGTTTGTCTGAACTGTAAAGGGCAATCGTCTGCGACAATGCACAGGCGAGAGCCACCGACCGATCCTATTTGGGTAATATCCAAGCTCAGGAATCCCCATCGCTCATGATCGCGGAATTCCATCAAGTAATGCCAACGCTTGAATGAACAATGGAAATGTTGCACAAGTAAATCCCCCATGGCCAGTCTGACGTGTGCTGAGATATCGAGGAAATCACCGTTTTTTGTTTGACCACAGAAATATAGGGATTCCGTGTGTTTTTCCCCACGTCATAAGTACTCTTCACCTGGTGCAGCTGGCCCAAAGCGCCCGAGTTTTTGAGAGTACGCTTTGGTCGTGTAACCTGCCGCTTGGATAGCTGTCAAATTGTTGGAGAATAGACTCCGCGAGACTCCGGCCGAAGCAAATGGGATTATGGGAAGCAAGCACTACTTGTAGGTTGCGCATATGTGCGGTTGAAGAGGGTTGAAGGTTGGTTGAAGGCGATTTTCAGACACTGGAAAGACGGTTCGGTTAGGCAGATCAATCAAGATCTATGGTGGACAACAAGTGGACAAGGCCAAGAATCCGCGAGATCTGACAGGCGCGGGTACAGTCGCATCAAAATACGGTGATGCGTTTTCTTCCGAACAAAAAGCTCTTCTTCCGACAACAAAGACAGCATGTCCGCTGGCTCGCAATACAATGGTCAGACGCAATTCTCCGACATACCAGAGTTCCGCCTGCAGGCAAAAGCACTCCCCATCCGAGGACCAGTGAGCCTGAGTGCTCCTTTCACTCCGACTCGTCCCCAAAGCCAAGAGAAACGACGCGATGATGACAGTATGGAATTTCAAACATGACTCGTCGTTCGCAATCAAGTCCCCGCCGACCCGTCCACATTGAGTTTGAATAGCGCTGCGTGTTATTTTTGCCCAGGTCCGAGATGATCCCGGTGAGTCGCTTGAGGAAAACTCTTGAAATAAATTCAGGGCTAAATCCCCATGGACACCTCCTCTTGGCGGAAGTTCATCACTCGAATTCCACGTACCCCTCGATCTTCAACGCCTCCTCAATGAATATCCGCAATTTAGGGTTGTACCGCGCGTTCGATCATGATCGAATATTCAGACACAGGAGTTCACAAACTTTCAGCGTCTTCGACGTCCAGTGGGGCCCACTCTACACTTTATGTCTGCTTACTTCTCGCCGAGTAAGGTATGAAATGTGGACCCTGGTTTGCGAAACGCAAATTTACAAAACAAGAAAAAGGCTCCTATATGTTTGCCTTGTAATGCGATCGACGATCGTCGGCATTGTCAGATTCTTAAAAGATCTCGATGAAGGGGAACCACCCTGAATAACTTGTTTCCCTCCCTCACGGTAACCACCGCCCACACTCTTTGCTCTTTGCAGCTATGCGTTTCACGTTGGTCTCCCTCACAATCGTTACACTCGCCACCCTCTCCCGTGCCGCCGTCCTCCAGGGCCTCGTTCCCCGGACCAATCCCTCTACCGTCTGTGCTTGCGTCAGCGGTAGCCTCACCGTCGCCGGAGTCAACTGCGGCACACTAGAGAGTAGGATTTGGCATTTGTTCCCACATCGCGTCACTGACGCCCCTTTCTCTTTGTAGCTGAACTCTGCACCTGCATTAGCGTCCTCACCGAAGTCTGTACTAGCAGCACGCGGACCCCCCTGACTATCGGTCGCCAGGTCGGTGGAGTTGGTCCGACAGTTAGTGCGCTCACAGACAAAGTACGTCGCACTCACTTGGCTCGCCTCTGCGTGCGCTGACACTCAATCATATCATAGATCAACACATGCGACTCAGGATCCAAGAAAACCTGTACCCACCCCGATAACTCCGTCCCCAGCTGCTCGCGCTCAAACCTCTGTGGGTATACGTGTGACGACGGCTACAAGGACTGCAACGGCTCGTGCCAGCGCTCGTGCCCGTCATCCGGAACCCTTGTTACCAAGCGTGACGCCGAGTACTGGGGCCACCGCGTCCAGAAGTCCTGCAAGGTCGGCTGGTCTGCGTGTGGTATCTCCGGTGGCGGCCCCCGAGATTGGGAGTGCGTCGACACCCGCCGCGACCTCGAGAGCTGTGAGTATTTCTGCGCACCCGACCATCGATTTTCCCTCTGACATCGTTCCTCAGGCGGTGGATGCCCCACCGGAACTGTCTCCGCCCTCACCGGCGACTCCACCGGCGCCGACTGCACTGTCATTCCTAACGTCGCCGACGTCTCGTGCGTCGCCGGCGGCTGCGCCGTCCACAAATGCCTCCCCGGCTACAAAGTGGACGCGTCC
This sequence comes from Mycena maculata, assembly GCA_029448575.1. Classification (NCBI taxonomy): domain Eukaryota; kingdom Fungi; phylum Basidiomycota; class Agaricomycetes; order Agaricales; family Mycenaceae; genus Mycena; species Mycena maculata. The sequence goes on along the minus strand of JARJLG010000246.1, from coordinate 24,558 downwards.
GGCAAGGCCTGCGTTGAGGATACCAGCGTCTTCCGCAACACCCTTCATGCCGCCGCTGCCTACGGCCTGGAGCACATTCCGTTCCAGAAGTAGTATACCATTCACGAACTTTCCATACAACGGTCTCGTACCGGGACACTTTTCCTACGGAAAAACACACGTTCTTTTATTCACACTTGGGTTGATTTGTAGCCGTGATCTTCCCGTCAATGGGATTAATATAGAGGATACCAAAATTCTTACGCCTCTGGCAAGGCAATCCGTAGATTAGCGAGTTTTGTCCCAAATTTCAAATGCTTCGCAAAGAGAGAGTTCTACCGTCGCGCAAAATTGATAATCCCTGATCTCGTCGATACCAATCCCGGGATTGCAGCGCCGAGCTCTCCTCTATGCATACGGGCGCACGTTGAGAGTGTTAATGTTACGGATTTTCGAGGCGGTCCGTGTACGGCTCTCGAGCACCTGAACATGAACCTATCGCATTGTGGCAATCACCCGCCGGATGCGATGGCCCATTGAGGACACTGGAGACCATCGACTTTGTCTGCGACGGCAAGGTTGCCAGGCGCGGGGGGGGGGGGTATTTAAAACGAAGGCTCCCACGCTGCGTGTGTGCCAATATCTCGAGTCTGCCCTCGGCGACTTCAGAGATCTAGGGAATTTACTTGGCGGAAACCACCACGTTGAGGCTCACGCGATTAATCCTGTCTTTAGGCTCCATTATCGGAGGAGGGCGCTTTCGACCCAAAGGAAGACGACGGAGGGTCGTCTGGCACGGACTCGATCGGACTAAGATAACAGTTGCATTACTGTCGACGAACACTGGGGTTGCATGGACGAATTCGACATGAACGCACGACACTGTTCAATGAGAAGCTTGGACATTTTCGGATACGTCTCGAGGCACTGTACTTCATTCGACACTAATGTGTTTCCCAAAGAGGAGCCGCGAGTGATTGCAGGGTAGTCGATCTGACATGGGCCTACTATACGAAATGGAGTGTGTTTTCAGCCGTTTTGAAAAAGGTTCTCGATGGGCAGTATAATCTTCTGGTGCAAATCCGGGAGGTGTAGGGGTGGGCTCTTTTCAGGAGAGTCGAACCCCGTCTGCCTGCCTAATTAAGGACACGCAGGTGAGGAACCCCAAAAAAGTAGTGGTGCGCCCAATACTTACATAGAAGGGCCCAAGATCTGAGAGGGCAAAATATGGTCGGCCTTAATTTGCCTCCTTCTGACCCGTCCGCAACATGGCGTACGGGATGGGGATTGGAGTCGCAGATGTATGTTACCGTGCGAATCGTCCATTCAATTTCGGTGGCGACAGAAAGTCCGGAAATGAAGTAGACCGGGCCGGGGGAATCCGAAATTAGAGAATCCAAGAGTAACACCACAAGGCACAGACATCGCCAGCACATACCGACGTGTACGATTCAGCACGGAAGGTGAATGTACCACACGGCGATGGCCACGCGGGTGTGCGAATTAGGATTCGGGATCACACATAGTCAAGTGGAAAGCCCAGTTCATTAGACACGGATAAGGGAACGCCGGGCTTGACCGGTACCAAGACCTCCAAGCCCGAACGAAAAAGACAAGGCCGGGCCAGGCCCAGGAGCTAGGGGTGTCAACGTCGTCCTTGAGCGCCTAGATACCACGCGCCTCGCGAAAGCAGACACCGGCTCGCGCGATTATTGTCCTGCCACAATCCGAAACAGCGGCAAAATTAATTTAAGTAGTACCACACCCGTCGAGACGAAACACAAGTGTCAAGGATATTAATGTTATCGGCCTGCATTGACGGTTGCCGGTGCCAGGTTCCCTGTGTGCCTCCGTCGAGCGTGAGGACGCTAGTAGGAATCGCCGGCGATACTTGGCGACGCCGCGGGAATCTTGATTCTTGAGGAGGAACCAAGTTATATTGCGAACGAGCCCAACATGACGTGCCTGAGAGAGAGAGAGTAAACGAGAATGCGCGGTCCATGCCCAGAGACTCGAGCCGGCGTGAAAACCAAGCAAGCTTAGACGAGATATGTCCTCGCATGGCAGGACCCCGAACAATCAACATGAATCAACACCACTACGTCAAAGCGAGTAATATCATCCACTCTTTTTTTTTTTTTTGAATAAGATACGAAGATACGAGATAGCCAAACGCACGCACAAGCAAAACGTACACTAAACGAGATAGCTATATGGAGAGCGAAGGCGAGGCAAAATAAATCTAATGTAGTGTGGATGCATGTAGCCGCCAAGCAGCGGGCGCGGGCGGCGTCGGTTTCGTAGGTCGTAGGTAATATCGGACTCCCTTCCTCCCCCACCGTTTCCGACACCCTCTCAATCTAGTACGCGCTCACGCGCTGTCCGCATCGAGCGCCTTCTCCTGCACCTTCTCCTGCACGTCGGCGTGGCTGCGGTGGTGGTGCGTGTGGTCGCCCTCGCGCCCGCCCGTCTCCGCCTCCGCGCCGCCGTTGATCTCGAGCGTGTGCCCGAGCTCCTGCTCGAGCCCGACGTAGTCGTACGCGTACTCGCCCATCTCCGCGTCGTCGATCCCGATCATCTCCGCCTCCTCCGACGCGCGCAGCCGCAGCGTCGGGACGAAGTGCATGATCCACAGGATGATCGTCTGCGCGAGCGTTAGCCGCGGATGGGCGAAGAAGGGGGGGACGCACGGTCATGACGAAGGAGTACGACAGCGACGCCGTCGAGTCCGCGAGCTGGTACGCGAGCTGGATGTAGTGGTGGTTGAGCCACCCCCCGGGGATCACAGTCGCGCCGTCCTCGAACTATCCTCCCAATCAGCCAAGCCCTTTCCCCCTCGAGCGCAAGGAAACGCACCGCAATCGCCGAGTCTGCGAACAGCCCCGTAAGCAGGTTACCGACGATCCCGCCGATCGCGTGCGACGCAAAGATCTGCAAAAGGAGTCAGTCGGCGGTCAGGAACGGAATCAATCGGGATGAAGGAAGGGACGGCAATCGGAGGGGTGCCCGACGCGGCGGAGCGCCGGCGCCTCATCCATTTACGCGCGTTATCGCAGACGACCGCATGGCGAGGTACAGACACGCGTGGCGGTGGGAGGCGCAAGTCGGAATAGGGATAGTGGGTCGGAGAATGATCGGAAATGAGGACTTGGCGAAAGGAGAGAGAGCGGCGGAGGGCCGTGTGACAGGACGTGAAAGTGGAGTAGAAACGGAGTCGAAGGAGAAGGAGAAACGCACATCGAGCGTGTCGTCGTAGCCGAACACGAACTTGAGCTGGGTCGCAAAGTTGCACACCGTGCCGGCCATGAAGCCGAAGAGGACCGAGGCGGCTGGAGAAGAGATGTGTTAGCGAAGGGTGAAGGCAAATAGAGCGGTGAAGAACGGGGCGCTGGGACTTCTTTGCGAGAGGGAGATTCCCCTCAGAGCAATGATCATTACGTCCCGGCTGGCTCGTGTGGGTACCCCGTCGCGGGACACATTCCCAACGCGCCCTCCCAACCAACAAGACAAACTCACGCGGCCCGACGAACCCAGACGCAGGCGTGATCGCGACGAGGCCCGCGATCGCGCCCGAGCAGAAGCCGACGGCGCTCCACTTGCGCTCGAGGCGCCAGTCCTGTGGGGTGGGGTTAGTGAGATGAAGTGTGGGGGAACGAGGGTGGGGGGGGGAGGGGGACGGGCACGGGCACGGGAGGAGAGGTCGGAGGAGCGGGAAGGGGAAACAACGGAGGCAGGGACGAAGGGGGGCGCGAAGCGGGCAGGGAGACTCAACGCACCCAGAACATCCACACCATCCCGCCCACGCTCGCCGCGAGGTTGGTGATGATGCACGCGTTCGCGGCGCGCAGGTTCGCGGAGAGCGCCGAGCCGCCGTTGAAGCTGCCCGTGCGCACCAGCCCCAGCATCAGCACCACGCACAGGACGCGTACAGGACACGCACCCGAACCACCCGAACCACAGGAAGACCGTCCCGAGGATGACGTACGACGTGTTGTGCGGCTTGTACGCGAGTCTGGGGCGCGTCAGTAGATGCTTGAATATAAGAAAGAGGGCAGGAGCAAGGGAGGACGTGGGACCTGCATAACAGCAAGGGGGAGGAGGCGCCACTCTTCCCCTTCACGGTCCCCAGTCCCCCAGAGCACATCCGCATTGAGGTGAAGAAAGAGACGCACCGCGCCGTCCCCCACCCCGTGCGCTTCCCGAGGTAGATGCTGATCGCGAGCCCGGCGGAGCCGGACGAGATGTGCACGGGCGAGCCGCCGGCAAAGTCGAGCCCGCCGAGGACGAAGGACCTGGGAGGGCGTGAGCATCAGGCGGGAGAGGTAGTGAGAGTGAGCGTCAAGCGGGTAAGGAGAGGATGTGAAGTGGGCGGGGAGAGGGAGAAGGGGGGGGGGGCGGGGGTAGCCGGCGTGGGAGGGCAGGTGGAGGGAGAGCAGCGGCAAGGGGGAGGGAGGGGAGGGGGAGGGAGGGAAGGACACAGAAGTACGCGAGTGAGAGAGGGAGGGGTGGGTGGGGAGGCCATTGGCATGTCCTCCTCCCTCCTCCATCCCTTGAGGGTCGCGGTCGATATCCCATGTCTGGCCTGCGGCGCAGACACGCGTTCCTTCGGAACGCTCCCCGCCGCCTCCCCACCGCCTTCCCCGCCCTCCCTGCGCCGCGCCCCCCCCCCCCCCCCCCCCCCAAAAAAAAAAAAAAAAAAACGACCACGCACCACCCATTGCTATTCCACGTCCAGCACGCGATCGGGTCGTACACGAGCGTGCTCCACACGAAGACGAAGACGATGAGCGGCCAGAGGCGCGCGCGCTCCGCGACCGCGCCGATGGCGAGGATCGGGCTGCGGGAGGGGGGTTAGCGAGCGAGCAAGTCCCCCACAAAAGGCAAGACGCACGTGATCGCGGCGAACATGAGCTGGTAGATGCAGAAGACGATGCTGGGGATGCGCGTGCTCCCGATCGAGGGGTGCTCGAGGACGCCGCGGAGGGCGAAGTACTGGGCGAATGGGGGTTAGCGAGGTTTTCGTGCGAGGGCGGGGGGAGTGGATGTAGGGAAGGGTGGGTGGGGAGGCGAAGAATAACGAGCCCGCAAGACTGCGAAGAAGACACACCTTCAGATCCCCAATGAACGCGCTGCCCGTCTCGCTGAACGCGAGCGAGAAGCCCCAGAAGAACCACTGCATGTAGGGTTAGTGCGTGTGTGAAAAGGATAGGGTAGGAGGGGAGAAGCGGAGAGGCGCGGACACAAGAAAGATGCCTACGGCGCAGACGGCTCCCTCGCTCGGACTCACCTGGAAACTAACAACCGCCACGGTCATCATGCTCAGATAAATCATGCTGAGCGCATTCTTGCGGCGGAGGAGACCGGAATAGAAGAAGCCGACGCCGGGAATCATGATCCAGACGAGGGCCATGGCTGCGAGGGTCTGCGAGCCGACATGAGTGGACACCCTCCTCCCAAACTCAGCACTCACCCACGCAATATCGCCCCCATTATACACGTACAGCGTCCCAGTGCCCGGGTCGACCCAGTTGAGGTCGCCGGACGAGTCGTAGGAGATGTTGAGGCCGCGGGCGGACATTGTGCGCGCGATGAGGCGGGTCGCGACGTTGGCGGACATTGCTGGACGAGCAGAAAAGATTGGAGTTGACGGCAGGAAGCAAGCCCAAGTTTGGAGATAATACACATTCTTATCGCCCAATCAAATACCGTGCCTGCATCATCCCTCTGCCAAGACACACTTCAATGCTGCGACAGTAACAGTTGCAGCGACGACAGCCCCCGACGTAGACCAAGTCGGCGTCCGTTGCTATCAAATTCCTTATCACGGCGCGTCAATTGATTCAGGCTTGGGCCAGGCATCCACTTGGATTAATACTCCCAGTAGCTCCCAGTCTTATCCCGCTTCCGACTCCACCCGACCACCTACGCGGATAACAACCTCCTCTCCAGATCCGGTCATATTGGGGACGGGCCAGAACCCCGCGCGGCCATCTCCTTCCCTTATCTCACCTCCCCGTCCCTCATCTATCCATTCCCGTCGCGTACCGCACACTACAAGTCGTGTTCCCGTCAAACGAAGCCCCGAATGAATGGCGCTATAATAATCCTCTAACCCCGAGATCTCTTCTCTATAAATTTGCATCCTCTCAAACTCCGCTTCGGAATGAACCGTGGTACGCATCTCTCCGATATCGATACGCATCTTCCCGCATCGCTTTTTTTTTCTTTTTTTCTTTTTGGGCGTTTGCATCTTCCCGCATCTCCAGCTTCCAACTCTATCAATTATCCCATTCTACTCTCTACTCTCAAACCCCGCCAGTACTAGTGGTTCAACCCCAATCTTTTTCCGAAATCCTCCCTAGCAATATCGACATCAGTCGGGTGCTGCTTTCCTTCCAGTATCCGGCAGCAGACGCACCCCGGGCCGAATAATAATAATTCTTCCCACGTAGTAAGTATACCCGTTTCATTTCTGCCACTTGAAGAGCACGCAAAGAGGGCGTGGTACTGCAGTGATTCCCTCGATTCCACGCCGTCGCTAATCCGGGGCAGCGAGACGGGGTTCTCCCCGCACCCGCACCCGAATTCCATAATAATCTTCTAGGCCGTCTTTTTCGTCCCTTTATCAAATTTGTGGCCTCTTCACCAGGGAAGGAAGGAAGAGTTCAATCGGGTGTGGTGTACGGTGCGCTGCTGCTCCCCTTCCGTTGCTTGAATGAAGTTGAGGCAGCCAGACGAGGTTCGACTCCCCGCATCCGAATTCGCGTCATCCCAGCTTTTTTAATTCATTCATCCCTTGGGTGCAAAATCCCATGCACTTGGGCAGGGAATAATTGAGGGGTTTAATCGGGTCTGGCGTACAGGTTTCCCAAACTCCTGTCGGGTGCTGCTTTCCTTCCAAAGCGCGGCAGCAGACGCACCCCGGGCCGAATAATAATATGTGGTACTGCAGTGATTCCCTCGATTCCACGCCGTCGCTAATCTGGGGCAGCGAGACGGGGTTCTCCCCGCACCCGCACCCGAATTCCATAATAATCTTCTAGGCCGTCTTTTTCGTCCCTTTATCAAATTTGTGGCCTCTTCACCAGGGAAGGAAGGAAGAGTTCAATCGGGTGTGGTGGACGGTGCACTGCTGCTCCCCTTCCGTCGACGTGAAACATAAAGTCGAGGCAGCTAGACGGGGCTCGACTCGAGTTCAACCTCTTCTATTCCCTCTTTTTCATCCCTTCATCGAAGTTTCAGTCACTTTACAAGGCCACAAGGGAAGGGTTTCATCGGGTGTGGCGTACGGTGCACTGCTGCTCTCATTGCTGTGGTTGTACTAGGAATTGAGGCAGCGAGACGGGGTTCGACTCCCCACACCTGAATAATTATTCCCATGTACACCTGCCACAAACACCAAATATCATGCACTTACATGTAAGCAGGCCAAACATGAGGGGTTTAATCGGGTGTGGTGTACAGGTAATCACTGCTTTCCTTGCTTCTTGCCGACTGAATGAGGCAGGCAGACGGGGTTCTCCCCGCACCCGAATTCACATCATCCCACCTTTTTTCAATCTCTTTTATCAACCTTGTGGTCTCTTCACCAGGACACAAGGGAGTAGGTTATTCGGGTGTGGTGTACAGCACACCACTGCTCTCCCTGTGATGCGAAACATAAAGTTGAGGATATAATTCTTCCCATATTATCTGCGACTACTTAGTGGGCCACCATGGCCTTTTGGACCTCGAGCCCAAACATAAAATGTGGTGCCTACGGTTAGATGGGGTCTAGAACCAAAATATCCATCCTGTGAGTGAGTTGAGACAGTTTCTGCGAATTTACGCGATGGTCTCTCGACCTACGGAATTTTTTGTTCCGGCGGTTTCCTAAAACGACAACAACAGCTTAGTGGGCCACCCCCTCACATCGTTCATTCGGACTGGTATTGGCCGTCCCAATGTATCCCAAATTATTAAAGACATCCAATTGCAATATTCTGTACAATAACAGAGCACTTCTGAGGTATATGAAAACCTCAAATTATTTCTCTTTGAACCAAAGAAAAGGGGTGAAATTGCTGTGTGGCATGCTCTGCAAAGTACAGAGTGCATTGGTGGGCCAAAATTTGATACGGACCGTTAGATAAGATGCATTTGCATATATATTTTAACAACAGCTGACCTCTAGCCTACAATAACCACGCCAAAAAAGTTCATACATACGCGTGAACGAAATTCGGGTGTTTTGGGATATATCCCTCGGTGACCACCAAATGGCAAAGATGGCAAGTAGAAACCCACGATTTAGCTTTGAGAGAGTGGTTGGTGTCTAAAGTGTAGCCCCAAATTCTCAGGTCCGTAGCATGCACGGTTGGCTCACCATGGAGAGGTTGAAAATCCGCCACTCAAGCTCACATCAAGGTCTTCGTGGGGCTCAGCAAGGCAAGAGGGAACATTTTTTGTTCTCAGGATAGTTGCAGATCATTTCCTGGGATCCAGGGATAAGAACGAGCCCCTGAACTTGTGAATCGGCCAGGAATTGGTGGAGGAACAAACGGAAGAAAGTGTTCGGAGACAAGGAATGATGCTCGCACGCCGTCATCCCGATCAAAAACCCGGCACAGCTGTTGATCGCCGCCACCACTTTCCTCCAAATTTGACGCACGCCGTCGTCATACATTGTATTCCATCCTAGAAGTACCGAATCCCAGGTCTATGCATCTCACCAGCTTATATTATGCAAGTGGCCCACTAAGGGGTCTCAGACAATACCCGTTTTATTTCTGCCACAAACACCAAATCTCGCCGGCTTGAAGTTCAAGAGCATGCAAAGGGGGAGGTTTATCGGGTGTGGTGTACGGTGCACCACTGCTTTCTTTCAAAGAGATCGACTGAGAAATTTGAGGCAGCCAGACGGGGTTCGACTCCCCGCACTCGAATAACATATTGTGTTTCTGCTGATCACCTTTTTTCTTTCTCATTCATCGCTCGAGTGTAAATCTTCAATGAGTGGACAAAGAATAAGGAAGGTGTTTAATCGGGTCGGGTGTATGGTGCTCTTCTTGGCTCCAAGAACGGCGAGATGGGGTTCAACTCCCCACACCTGAATAATTATTCCCATGTACACCTGCCACAAACACCAAATATCATGCACTTACATGCAAGCAGGCCAAACATGAGGGGTTTAATCGGGTGTAGTGAACGGCGCACCGCTGCTTTCCTTCATATTCCCACGCTGCTTTAAGGCAGCGAGACGGGGTTCGACTGCTTGCACCCGAATGGTTCTTCAGTGAATTCTTTTTATTCATTCATCCCTTGGGTGCAAAATCTCATGCACTTGGACAGTGCAAAAATGAGTCAATTGATTGGGTGTGGTGTACGATTCACCGCTGCTCTCCTTCAAAACGTTCTCTGCATTAAGGCAGCAAGCCCCCGCACCCAAGTTCATTCCGATTTTCCTCCTTTTTATTCATTTCTCCTACAAGGACAGAGTCACCAGCCCTTAACCAGGCCACAAGGGAGTAGGTTAATCAATCGGGTGTGGTGCACGGTGCACTACTACCCTTCCGTTGCCTGAATGAAGTTGAGGCAGCTCGACGGGGTCCGATTCCCTGCATCCGAATCCTATTCTACTCGTCCTTTTTGTTTGATTCATTCCCGTAAACAACACTTCAACAGCATGGAAGGGAGTACGTGAATCGGGTGTGGTGTATGGGGCACGACTGCTCTCCTTGAAGGTATTGTCAAATTAGGAAATTCGAAGCAGCAAGCTGGGGTTCGACTCCCCGCACCTGAATCATATTCGTCGGGTACCTCACTTTTATTCATTTCTCCTACAAGGACAGAATCTCCAGCCCTTTATCCGGCCACAAGGGAGGGGTTTCATCGGGTGTAGTGTACGGCGCACTGCTGTGCTCTCTGATGTGGCTTTCTGCGAGTTTAATCAGGGCAGCAAGACGGGGTTCGACTCCCCGCATCCGAATGACTCTCTGCCGTGTCTTTTTTTCACCCCTTCATCGAAGGTTGGTCACTTGACCAGGCCAGAAGGTAGGAGGTTGATTAATCGGGTGTGGTGTACGGTGCACTGCTGCTCTCATTGCTGTGGTTGTACTAGGAATTGAGGCAGTGAGACGGGGTTCGACTCCCCGCACCCGAATTTGCGTCATCCCAGCTTTTTAATTCATTCATCTCTTGGGTGCAGGGAATAATTGAGTAGGTTATTCGCGTGTGGTGTACGTGCTGTGGTTGTCCTAGGAATTGAAGCAGAAAGACAGGGTTCAACTCCCCACACCTGAATTGAATTCAGGTCAGTCCTCCTCTTCCATTTTATTCATTCTCGCGACCGACTCCCTTAGACAACGTGAATGGGAGTGGGTTAATCGGGTGTGGTTTACGGTGCACCGCTGCTCTCCTTGAACAGGTTCTCTGCATTAAGGCAGCAAGATGGGGTTCGACTCCCCACACCCGCATCTGAATTCATTGAGCTTTTTCAATTTGTTCATACATTGGGTGCAAAATCCGACACTCTTGAACAGAGCTGAAAAAGATGCTCTAATCGGGTGTGGGGTACAGCGCACCACTGCTCTCCCTGTGATGTGAAACATAAAGTTGAGGCAGCTAGATGGGGTCAGACGGGGCTCGACTCCCCGCGCCTGAATAATTCTGCCCACGTGTAGCATACCCTTTATTTCTGCCACAAACACCAAATCTCGCCCGCTTGAAGAGCATGAAAAGAGGTAGGTTAATCGGGTGTGGTGTACGGTGCATGACTGCTCTCCTTCTGGGCATTCTCTGCAATCTATTTCAGGCAGCAAGACGGGGTTCGATTCCCCGCACCCGAATTATGCTCTGCTGTTTCTTTTCTCTTCTTTTTGTGAATTGTATACCGTAGCAAGCCGGAAGAAGAAGTTTTTAAAATTATCCCTCCCTATCGTTCCAATGTCTCAGGAAATCACAAGGGATACGAAGATCGTGCCAGTGCGGTCGTTAATACATTGCCTTCAATTCTACTCATTCACTCGATCTCCACTAATTATCTGCGAGCGGATGGTCCTACAACTTCCCCTCGGATACCATCTCCCTAAACATCGCAATCGTCTTCTCCAATATTTTTCCAATCCTGGCATTCTCTTCTTCCGGGGTCGGCTTAGGCTTACCTGCAGGAAGCTCTGTGACCAGACATCAGGACCTAACGCAATTCAAAACCGTGAAATACCACGGGACGCACCGCGGTTGGCAAAAGAGAACGTCAACAGCAGCTCACCGGCAGCTCCGCGGGACACCACAGTCACAATACGCAGCCCGTTGCTCACTTCGTGGTACATCTGGCGCCCAGCAAGATCAACGACGCAAGCGGTGACCATGGACCGCAGGACGTACGATAGTCGAAGGGTACGCCTGAATGGTCTCCGTCAGGACCTCGGTCTCTGTCTGGTCCTCGTTTTTCACCGTGAGCTCTTGCACGATCTGAAAATTATGCGTGAATCACATCAAGGCCGCATTTGAACGACTGGACACACCTTGTTGCCGCCGTCGGTGATCATCTTGCTCGCAGGCACATTCGGTAAGAACAGCTGCAGCTCATGGGTAAGTAAATAGACGACCTTAAGAATGCTGGGAGACGCACAGCGGGGTTGCGCGCTCGATATTCGAGGCCCCGCCACAGGTGTTTCTCGGTGAGGACGGGTTGGGCGTCAGGAGGGTTGACGGGGCGGGTAGCTGCGATTGCGGAGGTCATTTCAGCAAGAATGACTTGACTGATGTTCACACAAGGAATCCGCCTTTTTATCTTGAATGCCCTTGAGGACGTGGGCCCATTGACAAGACATTGTTCCGAATTCGATCTTTACTAATGTTTCAGTGACAAATATTTCTCTCATGATGAGGTTCTGGGAACACGTAGTTTATCCATTTAACCGGAGCTGCCGACCCAAAAGGGAGTGGTGGAAGTGGTCGTTAACTGGCCCATTGACAAGACGGGGTTGATTTTTATCATGTTCGATCTTTACTAATGTTCCCGTGGCAAATATTTCTCATAACGAGGTTCTGGGAACACACAGTTTGTCCGTTTAACCGGGCCCGAGGCTGCCGACCCAAAAGGGAATGTTTCAGTGACATATTTCTCTCATGACGAGGTTATGGGAATACATAGTTTATCCATTTAACTGGAGCTGCCAACCCAAAAGGGAGTGTTGGAAGTGGCCGTTAACCGTTGACCATTGGCCCATTGGGTTGATTTTATTGTGTTCGATCTTTACTAATGTTCCAGTGACAAATGTTTCTCTCACAACGAGGTTTTGGGAACACGTAGTCTGTCCGTTTAACCGGGTCCGGGGCTGGCGACCCAAAAGGGAATGTTCCAGTGACAAACATTTCTCTCATCCCCTATTCTATTCGAATTCCAACCCCAAATGAACCCCCGATCCTCCGATAATGAATGGTGCTATAATAATCCTCGCACACGTCCATCTTTTCTGTTCTATTCAAGTGCACACGCCCTCCTCTGACACCGAGATGTGCGATAGCACCTACCTTACCCTCATCAATATATGAATTCCATGTTTGCTATCTATCGGGTAGTAGCTATTTTCGTCACTTAGTTACTTCGCTTATTTTCACGAAACCTCGTCACTTTGATGGCATTTAATGAAAGTTCGTTACTTCCAATGGTTTAAAGTTCGTCATTTTGACTCGGCACGTTCCAGAACCCGGAATATCGGCCATCATTGTTCCTTCAACACAAGGCCGGACAGTTTCGTCATATAGATACCTTACCCTAACACTAACCACTAACTCTAACTGCTAACCACTAACCTCTAACCACTAACCTCAAACCCTAACCAGCTAACCTTAACCACTAACCTCTAACCACTAACCAGCTAACCTGAACCTAACCGGCCAGCTCGGCAAGCCGCTGATATTCACCACTCCGTGATGTGCCGAATATCACGGCTTGACAAGCCCGGAATACTAACTCACGAACTTTCACAGAAAGCCATCAAAGTCACGAACTTTCACCAATTCCCATCAAAGTTGCAAAGCTAAGCGAAGTAACTAAGTGACGAAGATGGCATGGACTCCTATCTATCTCGCACTCGGGGTCTCGTCCTAACCCATCTTACCTTCGGGGGGATAATACATCAATCGGGTGTGGTGTACGGTGCACCGCTGCTCTCCCTGTGTTGTTGTTGAGAATGAAATTGAGGCAGTGAGACGGGGTTCTCCCCGCACCCGAATTCAGTTCCAGCTTTTTTAATTCATTTGTCCCTTGGGTGCAAAATCTCATGCACTTGGGCAGGGAATACTTGAGTAGGTTAATCGGGTGTGGTGTACGGTGCACTGCTGTGTCTGCTGTGGTTGTACTAGGAATTGAGGCAGCCAGACGGGGTTCGACTCCCCGCATCCGAATATGCATGCCCACATTGACAAACTGTTTTGTTCATCCTGCAAGCCCACCAAATCTCGCCCGCTTGAAGAGCATGAAAAGAGGTAGATTAATTGGGTGTGGTGCACGGCGCACCACCGCTGGTATCCTTCGGAACCTATTCTACGAAATTTGAAGCAGCAAGATGGGGTTCGACTCCCCGCACCCGAATTCGATTTGGAGTTCCCTCTTTTTTCTTTTTGCTCATCCCGCAAGCACCCAGAATCACCAGCGAGGCCCCGGGAAGCTCTCTCAAGGGGCTGTCCGGAAATGTGGGTTTTTGCGGCCTCAAACTGGCCATTCATTTCCTTGTCCAAAATTTGGGTTCTCCTGGGCCAAAAGTCGTCAACCCTTGTCCGGAATTTGGGTTCTTGAGGTCTGCCCCACAAGACAAGATTTCGGCCCGATGAGGCACATACATGGAGTCACCGAAACCCAGCGACCAAACCAAGCTTAAGGCCGTAAAATCCCCCCCTGCAAGAAATTCCACCAATTTATTTCGATTTTACGGTGTTCCGTGCAAGGGAGAGCCTTGTCCCGATTTCGGGTTTTTGAGCTCAGAATGTTGCGTTTTTGAGGGCAAAAATAAATCCAAGGATTTTCCGGCCGGACAACCCTTTGGTGGAGCTTCTGAATCGCGGGCTTTATCAGGACAGAAGGGAAGCGGTTAATTGGGTGTGGTATATGGTGCACTGCGGCTCTTGTTCAACAGATTGTATACGAGTTTAATTGAGGCAGCAAGATGGAGTTTGACTCCCCGTATCTGAATCCTATTCTACTCGTCCTTTTTGTTTGATTCATTCACGCGAACAACACTTAGACAGCGCGAAGGGGAGTAGGTTAATCGGATGTGGTGTACGGTGCAGACCGCTTTTCTTCCACTATCTTCGTTGAAAGTGAGGCAGCAAGACGGGTTTTGACTCCCTGCACCCAAATTCAACCTCTTCTATTCCCTGTTTTTCATCCCTTCATCGAAGTTTCAGACATTTGACCAGGGAAGAAAAGAGGAATATAATTAGGCAAGGGGTACCCACCGCAAGATGCCGAGACACAGCCTCCTAGGTAGGTAGGGTTTCGGACCCTCTTAATTCACTTTTCGGCATTTGCTTGGAACCTTCTAAAAACATGTTTACAGGTATCAGAATTTTTTTTTTTTTTACAAGTGGAGCTGAGCGGGAGCGAACATTTGGTAAGGCCAGAATCGAGCTGGAATTAGCAATCATCTATTTATGTACTGAATTTTGCGCCTATTAACGTTTGATTTTGTCTCAATCTCAGTTGAATTCGGCCAAAGAATCACGCCGTTCAGAATATTACCGTGGGAAATTGATATATGGGGCTCGGCTAATAGGTAGGTAGGCCTCGCGCGGGTCTTAATTCACTTTTCCGACCCTGTGTTGGAAATCTCAAGGATGGGTACCCCTTGTAATGTACGGCGTAGTCTCTCTTGACAGACACTTTATCAAATCTTGCTTGTTCCTCGCATGATAAATGTACGGCACACTGCTCCTTTCCTTCTGGTACATGCATCAACAAACTTTTTGTTCATCCTGCAAGCCCACCAAATTTCGTCTGCTTGAGCATGAAAAGAGGTAGGTTAATCGGATGTGGTCACAGCTGCTCTCGACTCGGGCAATCGCACCCCTGCAAAAAGCGTGCACGTGGATCCACGTGCAGCACAAACTTCGCGCAACAAACCAACAACAAACGCCTTAGGGTTGCGGGAAAAACTCCGGTGGGTGCAAGAAAGTAGGTAATATACATGGCAAATTTTCTTTGGCCTGCAACATATGTCATTTACCTTGCAATTTACCTTTTCGGGGCATCACGTGGCATGATCACGGGGTTATTTCGCGCAAAAATTGATTTCTATGCCCTCGTGAGGTACGAACGTTGGGCCTAGAACGAGGTTTATGATCGACGGGCTGCTGACGTGAGCGGACCTTCTTTGCTCCGTCCACCCATCAGCAATCGGGAACGTAGGCCAACTCACGACTTTTCCAAAACGGGACGCTCGGCTGTCAACACCATCAACTTCCATCAAGCGATCACTATCGCCAAATTCAGAGATTTGTGGCTCTCAGTGGCCCATTGTCGACAATGTGGACGCGTTTTCGATGCGTTAAGCGTGCTTTCTTCCTCCCCCCACCTTCTTCAGCCCAGATTCCGCTCGCTCACTGTCCTCCTCGATACCTACCTTCGAATTTGTCCATGCGGAACCTCCCTCGCAGCCGCCTCCGACCGCTAGCTCCTATAAGACTGAAATTCACCCCCGTTGAGCCCCAGTATGCCTCTGGACAGCGCAAACCTGACCTGTAGCGTCGCTTCTGACATCCCATTGGCCCAATTGAAGGTGTCGGCAGAGCAGCGCGCAGCGCTGGAGGATATGTACGTCCCCGCGCCACTGCCACCGCCGATCGAATTCCTGCCGACCATTTATTTAAACTCGATGCTTCCCCGCTTTCCCCGGTAGATGAGACTCTCCCTGATCCATCTCCTGCCCCTCGGTACTCCCATAGCTTGAAGCGCAAGGACCGAGGTGACTTGCTTCCCCCATCTCTTGGGGGGCGTCCAAAAGGCACCAATCGTTCGGGGTTCATTAGTCATCATTACATTTGCATTGATATAATACAATATTTTGTCGTGCCTTACAGTGACTTGACTTGACTTGAGTGTATTCATGGCGACATACCGACAATGGCGAAGAACAATGGCGCGTCGCGTCGCCGAATGAGGATGTGCGGACCATCAGTATGTTGATCCGGCTGATAGGCGGTGCTTCCCAAATAGGCAAGGTCGTGAGTGGGCCGTGTTTCCCAGCAATCGTCGCGACTTGGTCTCCCACCTCCCGCTCGACTTCCAAAGCTTCAATTTTCTTTGCTCTATGTATGCACACTGCTCACCATTCTTCTACAGTTCTCCCTGTACTTGAATTAGTACACCCTGCTCGACTCCGAGGGAGTCGTATTGGCTGTTGCCATGCCAGCTTACCTAACGATCCACGTGCGAGATCGGATCACTACATTTTTGGTGGCACGAAGTTCACAATTTCATTGACGAGAGGGGTTTATTCAGCTGTGTCGCAGTTTTATCTCTATTGTGCAGCACTAACTGGTCACAATTTCCTTAGTGAATTTTTGGGCATGTTGATTCTCACGCTAACTACACGTACATCCCCTTCTTTCTCCCCCAATCACTTGTTCCCGTCTCTTGTTACTTATTTTTCATCATCCTTGGATTAGCCATTCCATTACAATTATTCCTCCAATCACTCATTCCATTTCATTTGGGGTTGCGTCCCTCAATCGCTCAATACATTGCACTCGGGGTTGCGTCCTTCAATCGCTCATTCCACTTCACTCGGGGCTGCGTCTCTCAATCCCTCATTCCACTTCATTTGAGGTTGCGTCCCTCAATCACTCAATACATTGCACTCGGGGTTGCGTCCTTCAATCACTCATTCCACTTCACTCGGGGTTGCGTCCTTCAATCGCTCATTCCTCTTCACTCGGGGTTGCGTCTCTGAATCGCTCATTCCACTTCATTTGGGGTTGCATCCCTCAATCACTCAATACATTGCACTTGGGGTTGCGTCCCTCAATCACTCATTCCACTTCACTCGGGGTTGCGTCCTTCAATCGCTCATTCCACTTCACTCGGGGTTGCGTCCCTCAATCGCTCATCTCATTTCACTCGGGGTTGCATCCCTCAATCGCTCAATACATCGCATTCATCGCTCATTCCGTTTCACTCGGGGTCGTGTCCTGTATTCTCCCTTTTTCACTTTGCCCGGGTTGTGTCTTTCAATCACGCATTGCATTTCACTTGAGTGATTCCTTCAAATTCTGTTCTCCAATACAAGCTCGGCTCGTCTTTCAATCAATCTTCCACCCCGGATTATTTACTCCTCCAATGTTTCCAATTTCTCACTCATTCGGAGTCATTCCATTATCTGTATCCCTTGGGCTTCGTTCGACGTTCCCTGTTCGGATTTGGGTCTTGAAGCTATACGCCGTGGTTTTTCCCCCTTAATTTACTGACTTGCCTTGACAAGCTAGGATTCCGTTTTCAATTTCTGATATTGCATTGTTAGTGTCCTCCACGTTAACTTGGTTTGCCTTCGGACTGTCATTTTCGCACCAAAGAACATAGGGATCACTCACCGTTCAATTGATCATTCCTTTCGGTTCGACTTGCTCATTCCACTTGTTTCCTTCTATTCAGATTTCTCGGTCTTACCCTTCGACACTTCATTTATGTGCTTGGACTCGCATCGCCCATTGAGAGTGTTCATTACAGTGTCTTCTGACTCAAACAGATTTTTCCTTCAAGATCTCGTTTCTCCTTCGAATTCTGATTGATCTGCAATTCACAATGTTCTATTATCAGTGACTGCCTACCGGGCCAGTCAGGGTAGTGGGCCATTTGCATAATACAAGATGGTGCTATAGGAAAACTCGTAATTTGGGACCTGTGGCCTGGTATGCGACCTATGGGACTGCGTACGTCAAATTTGGCGGCAAGTTACGGTGACGATCAAAAGCAGTGCGAGGTTCTTGATGGCGATGGCGGCGTGTGAACATCATTTCTTATCGCCGAACACCACTTGGCGCTTTCTCCTGCCCAAGAGGTCAGAGATCGTTGGATTGCGCACACTGATCAACAGCCAACGTGTCTCGCTCCTTTTGGAACTTTCGTCAGCACAAATTGTCATTTCCCTCGGGTGAGGGAACAGCGTCGAGCAGTTATTGAACAGAACACTACAGAGAAGGTATAGGGAAGTATAGGGAACTATTACTACTGAAATACATCCTTGACCAATGGCCAGAATGTACTGTATGTGCAGTATTGACAGTGTTGTTGACAGTTGCTTAAAACACATTCACTGTGCAGAACAGTGGGGAGAAAGCATCAGTTTGGGTATTTTTGAAGTGGTAGACACTACAGTAGGACCAGGAAGGACCTGTTATAGTGGAAGAGTCGTAGTGCGCGTGCGCGGCGCCAGCACAAGCAAAGGCTGTGTTAACCGCATTTGGGGGGGGGGGGGGGGGGGGGGCTCTTACGGCAGTTGATCAGTGTGTGTAATCCAACGATCTCTGACCTCTTGCTCCTGCCCATTTCTCCACCAATTCTTCACCGATTCACAAGGTCCGGGGCTCGTTCTGATCGCCTGATCGTGGGGAATGACATAGTTGGATTCGATACATCAACATTGTGCCGTATAGTCTTCTGGAACCTCACGGAAGACCTCTATTTGATCTCCAGTCGTCTACTGCTGCAGTGAACCAACCGTGTATGCTACGGGCCTAGGACTTTGGTACTGGATTTTAAATATCCATTGCTCCCCCATCCCCAACCAATGAGATTTTGCCTACTTTATTTCTTGGTCACAATGGGGTACATGCCAAAATCCCCGAATTTCCTTTGTAGGTATAGCTGAACTTTTTTTCGGGCTTCTGGGCGTGTGGAGGCCGTCCTTGGCTGACCAGTTTATGCCAATACATCTTATTTAGCCATATGTTCCCTCTGTCACGGCAGAAACCCGCTCTGTGCTTTGTAGAGCACGCTATTCAATCCACACCTTGATTTCACGCCTAAACCTTGGCTTGAAGGGAATTACTTATGGTGCTCATGTACCTCGGATTCACCTTTTGAGTATATATAATGGTGGGCTCGTATCTATTTGTTGATTTGGGATACATTGGGGTGGCCAGCACGGGTGCAAACGAATGATTTAAGGCAGTGGCCCACTTCCTGGTTTTTACCCTTTCGGGAAAGTGCCAGAAGAAAAATTTGGTGGACCAGTAAACCATCACGTAAACTCGCGAAAAATATATAAACTCACTCATAGGATCCGTACCTAACTTCTAGTCCCCACATATCTGTGTCCACCCCATTTTATGCGTGCGCACGAGGCCAAAAGTGCTAAGGTGGCCAGTACCCAGTCACTGATAATATCCATTCAGTCCACCGTTGCTTTATTGCCCACTCGTTCAATCACAGTTGGTTTTTCAACCTGCATCACTCTTTGATTTGGTCCACTATTCATCTCATTGATCACCCATTTCACTCTAGCCGTTCCTTCAATTCCTTGAATTTTCCATCGCTTACCTTACAGCAGCCTTCTCCTCATCCTCATGATGCATATTTTATTCAACCGTTATTTCATTGCCTGTCAACTCACTTTTTTCTCCCATTGGATCTACCATCATATCAGTACTCACTCATTTCATTACAGTTTGCCCTCTGACTCGCCATTTGGTTTGTCAGCCCTTCAAGTCACAACGCACATTGATTCAATCCGTGCCCGACTTTCATCACACTTCCGTTTGATTGATTTTCAAGTCGCAATTTGTTCTTCAATTTCTCGGCGATTCAATCACATACAGTGCCCTCCAACTCACATTGTCTCATTGCTCACTCATTGCCCTTCCAGTTGTGCTCTCAAAGTCTCATTCGGCCTTCAATTGCCCACACACAGTATTTCCCCCCTTTCAATTCTCTGCCTTGGCCGATCATTTTTTCGATCATCTTAACAGCAACCCACTGACACCCAGTCCCTCGCCGAACGCGGTGTCGTGGCACCTAGGGTTCAGGGAGCTCGGCATCGGGCCAGCGGCATCCCTACTGCGTCACATCCGCTCCTAGGGTATGGGGATCAGTGATGACCGCAAACCCTCAGCCTTGGTGAAGATGTCCGCCGGTTATTCCTGCTGTCCCACAGGCATCAGGAATTTCTCCCGAACCCACACGATCAACTCAACCAACATGACTATTTCACAATAATCACACTGGTCAAGTCAGCTTACAGAGCTCAAAAATCGCTGCACGTCGACACGACTATATTCAGGATCTACATAATCAAGGGAAGGACTGAAGCCACTATTTCAGAAGGAAGTAATGTAAGCAAGGGCTGGCCCCACAAGAAAATATGGAAATACTGTCCAAGTTCGGAGTCATATCATGTTCCGAGTGGAAAATGTCGTGTTCTCGTCCTCCTCCTCATAGCCATCCTCCATAACTTCAGCTTGGGTGTCAGCACTGCTGGGAGGACACTGTATTGTGGCCCTGGGCCATTCAGCCAAGATATCTTGCAGCAAGACTGAATCTAATCATAATTTACTACTTCAACTTTGCCTGCTTGGAGAAACAGGGTGCTGCTTGAAGCCATCTTTTCTTTTCAGTGAGTGGGTACGGATGAGAGCAGATGATGTGAAAATTTCCTGGCCTGATCAGGCTCTCTTGAAGTCCTGAGTAAATCATGCATTATTGTAACAATAATAATATTTGGGCATTGCAAGGGACAGTAAAGGTCATATATACATTGCCAGCACTGAAGGACACACGATACAATAAAAGAGGGCCATGGCACGTGGTCAACTCCGAGGGAGGTAAAATACAAGACCATTTCGACCGACCTGCAACAAATAGGTAATTTACCTCACACGTGACCGCGGTAAATTGCATTGCAATTTACGAGCCGGTTTTTCTCGCAACCCTAAAACACCTCTTCCTCCACCACCATGGCCACCTCGTTGCCAACACCCTCTTCTACGCCAATGATCTCGCTCCATTGTGCCTGGATCCAGGCAGTGGTGGCTCGCTCCTCAATACATCCATATTCAAGATTGCCACCATGTGTTAGCTTGCGCTCCTCACGCTCGCACCGGGAGGGCCGAATTGCTTCGGAGGGAGTCCCTTCTCCCAACTCCACCAATGCTCTTTGATCTCATCATAGCAGTACTTATGCTCTTCCTTCATGTTCAATTAATTCATTGTTCTTCTTCTGTGTTTTGAGCAGCTGTGTTCCCTTGTGTACTGTGTATTTTATCCCATGTTTCATATCTTGTTTGTTGTATCCCATAATTTCTATTGTCATGTTTCCTCTTTCGCCTCTCTTATTTACTTTATTTTTCTGCCCGTCTCCATGGACTCTCCGAAGAAGTCCAGTAATAATAAGATGTTATCCCTGTCTCTCGTCCTTCTCCCTTCTCCCTTTGTGGCTGCCAGGTTTTCGTTTCAACCAGTATATATATTTGTGTTCTCATTCATGAATTCACTGGCCACTGACATTGATGCTTGGTTTGATACATTTCCAGTTATGATTTACTTCTGAGCGTCTTCTTCTAAGCAGCCTCATTACCTGCAAACTATTGGCTAATCCGAAGAAGGTGCAGGTGGATTTCACCTAGTCTTCCAAGGCAAGTGCCCCACAGCTTTCCTACACTTCCTTTTGAATGCTGTTGTTGAGATCTGGGTGTACCTGCCCAAAGTTATCTCAATGTCAGGGAAGTCTTCAAAAATGTACACTGGACATGACCACATCAGACTTTTGACAGATTTGTTGTGGTGTTGTGCAACGCCAAACAAGATGAAAAAACACATGAAAATGCGTGAAAACACCTCAACACGCAACACCCACAATGCGCATCAAAATTCTCACAACACCGAACACAGATCTGCTGATTGCATCAGAACCGGCAACAATCCCGACAGTTTTTGAGCACTCCAAGTGTCTTCCCCACTACACTAGCAAGTCTATGCACTGTGGGACCCATCTGTCATCTGCACCACCCAGGGCAAGTCGAAGGATTTTGGTGAGCAACGCGAAAAGCCGAAAAAACACGTGAAACACGGCAACAAAAATGTCAAATGGCTGATGCATGGGTGGGTTGGATTACTCTCAGTAGATATAATCATTATCTTCCAGGTCATACAGTGTTGTGATTTGAGCTGTTCAAATAGCTTGGTTCACTCGACTGTTAGGTCTGGGTTACAATCCACTGGGGCTGTAGGCTCCAGTGGCTACCTTATATACTACTTATATACTACAGAATGTATCTAGCATATTCTACTACTCTCGGGTTATCTTATCAATATTATTAGTAAGCCCTTCGGTGACACTTCGGGCTCACATAACAACAACATACAGCTTGCAGGGGGTCCATTTGAATCTGTCCCAACCAGATTGAAGGAGGTGCAAAAGGGACTTGTACCCTCCATCTTTGCAATCAATGAAGTGATTAACAGAGGGATTCAAGGTGAATCCAATTCCTATCACATTTCTTGATTGATTTTCGCTACCATTGGATCAGAAGTTCAAAAACTCACTTCAGACATGAAGTCACTTCAAAACACCATTGAAAGCCTTGTTTCCTCTGACATCAACAATTCTTTACTTGATTCCATGCAGATATATTCCTCCAGTATGAGTGCTATCTGGGATCTGTGAAGTTTGTTGCCAGTGAGCCCAGGCATTCCTGGGGACGACCCTAGATGTCCATGCTTCCAGAAATTTGTGAATTCTACTGAGAAATCCAGGAGTTCTCACTGGGGGCAATTGCCAGGGCACCTGGAAACCACATGAGTTTCACTTATGTGGTCGGCAGGTGTGATCAGCCAGACAAAGAGTCTTTCAACTGGCTTGTTATTCTGCTTAGCAAAAAAACATCTATTATTTAATTAGTTAGCACAAAATAATACTCCCACTTAGAAGGACTTAATTGTAATTGTCTCTTTTAGCATACAACCATTACCCCTGGATATTTTTTTTGTGCCAAGCCACGTCATTGCCACAGGTGCCTTGGGAGGTATGCCAAATATTGGTATGATGGTGCTCTGATATTTGGCATACCTCCAAAGGCACCTGTAGCAATGGCAATGGCGTGGCTTGGCACAAAAAACTGCCCAGGGACACTGGATATATGTTCAAAGACTTGTTTAAGTACTTCTAAGTAGCAGTATTATTCTGTGCTATCTAATTAAATAATAAATGCTACTTTGTTAGGCAGGACAATAAGTCAGTTGAAAGACTCTTTGTCTGGCCGATCACACCTGCTGACCACCTGCCGACCACATAAGTTTCACTCATGTGGTTTCCTGACTTTTGCCCCGAGTGTCTTGGCTAACGCAGGACAAATGTTTCCAATGTCAACCAGAATACTGTACTATTACGACCAAAGGTTCAGGTGATGGGTGACAGAGGGTTGTGAACTGAACAATTTTGGCCTAGGTGACGGTGACTTTGCAATTTTTAGGCCCAAATAGCCCAAAAAACATCAAAATTTCAGGTCCGGCATTCGCTGAATTGCCACATATGGCAATTTTATTGTGATTGCCGAGAAATGAACACCAAATCCAGTGAACAATTGAGGTGATGGGTGACATGGTGTGAACCTTTGGTCGAAATCGTACAGTAGGTGCTATGAGCGAATTAGTGTAGACAGATAATTTCAAGCGGATTTCTTGGCACATCAGACTCTACTTACTGGATGCTGGGCAAAAATTGAAGGCTGTGCATACTATTTTGCCCAATGGGTCCGGATTTCTTTTCTTTCTCCTGTCCCTCGAGCTTTTTGGCTCCAGTTTTTTCCAGGAATATTTCATGTACTAGTCATCTATGTGTAAAAATACTCAGGGATATGGGGGAAGGTAATTGAGAATTGGTTGCCGGTCCATCAAAGTAAGAGATATTGAGGAAGGTGTCCATGTTCTCTATGACTTTGACAACCAGAAAAATTTGGGCAGACCATTGTTTCATATACATTGTTTTCTGCTTCCTCAGACTTTTTTTTCCGGATCGGGGTCATCGCGCTCTGGAGGAAAGTGGTGAATCCCGTGAAAATTGCCCTATGGGCGAGGCCTGGACACCCCCATTGTCCCAACATAGCTAGCGCTACATCAGCTCCTTAGCTACAGAATAAGAAGCACATCATTTCTGCCTGCTTATAATACAGTTTTTATGAAATCAAAGAAGCTGAAGAATAACAACCCTGCCTTCCAGCTTCAGGTTCTTCTGTAATACAAATATGATATGTCCCTGTCCTTCATCAACTTGCAAAGTAGTAGGTTCCACAGTATCTAACATCCCAGTATGATATACCACAGAACCCCCGAGCGGATAGTCGCTATTGTAACAAAATGGGTGTGCTTCTTCTTTGCACCCTTCAAGGCAGAAAGTGGTAAATGTGGATAAGGAATAAGGATGCCGGTATATTCCGACTCTGAACCCAGACGTGGTCCCAAAGTATATGGGAAGTCAGTCTACAAGATGCACTTGGTGATGGTAAAAGGAGTGTTAGCACCAGGAAAAAACCGAGCGGATACAACTGCCACTGCAGACAGATATCAACACGTCTCCTGTGGCAGTGTAGAGAACTGGGCTGAGATAA